>OX393562.1:31560115-31612615 GCA_947652115.1 Blastomussa wellsi
ATCTTTGGCTCTAAGTTGAGTTTCTAGAAAGATGATCTCTTCTCTCTGGTCACTGTATGCTAGTCGCAACTGTCAAAAGAAAATCTCAACAGGTCTAGTGACAATACAAGTACCTAATAGATTACGTAGTGTTTCAGAGCACAGACTGAAGAATTATTTCAAGCAAAAAACATCCACCAGACAGTCCTTCCCAGTAGCTTTCATTTGAATGGTCACATATGCAAATAAATTATGCTCAAAATTTTCAGCCACATCACGACTAGAAATTCAACTTAAAAAACACACAACTATAGGAGTATGGAAACAATTGCAGCAAAGCAAAAAAAATAATGAGAAGTTCACATTATTGTGGGAGGCGCTGGACATTAGTGCTGATTAGCGCCCTGGAGAAAGGATTGGAGAATCTGGGTTCGAGCTGTGGTATAGGCACTACATTGTGTAATGTTGGGCAAGACACTTTACTCTCACTGTCAGTCACAGTGTCTCTCTTCACCCAGGTGTATAAATGGGTGCCTGAGAATTTACCGCTAGGTGGTAATCCTGTGATGGACTATCATCCCATCCAGGGGGGCAGCAATACTCTGACGCTTCATGCTACAGAAACCAGGATAAGCTCCGGCCGGCCTGATGGGCCACTTGGCTCGTATGCAGAATTAACCTTACACAAATGCAATATATATGCCATTTTCCAATCATGGGATTTCTGGGGGTTTTATGCTGATACATAAACAACGCTTTTACGGACTTGAAAATTGCAAATATGATAAGATAGATCTCTCTTTGAAGCAAAATAACTTACAGTGTCAATATCCCAGTTTGCAAAATCTCCAGAGCGTCTGTCACCACCTGATCTCCTTTTCTCAGAAGACGACACTCTGCTGTTTACTACTGCTTTAGCTGTGACCTGGAACATAACAGAATAAAAGGAGAAAATCCTCAGCTTTGCCTGAGAACAATTACCTACATGCAGACTTGAATTTTCCAGGATTTTACAAAACCCAAATATATTATTATTATTATTATTATTAATTATTATTTATTATTATTATTATTATTATTACCTAATTGTACAGTACATTGTATTGCACAGTACTTATTACAAATTATTTGTTGTCAGTGGTGGTCTCAATGAATTTCTTTGTTCCAATTTGGATAAGAGCAGTACAATAATTATTAATCCCAAATTGCTACCCTTGTTTTCTGAAAACGACATGAATACTTCAGATGTAGACCCAACATTGTCCAAGATTTCCAAATTTGACTTGAGAATAAGGACTTCCAAAGTTGACCCGAAAAAAATAGAAACATTTCTGGCATTCATTCACAGTAGTCTGTGAACAAGGAGTTATAATGCTTACTTCTATAATCATTTTTATGGGTAATAATGACCAGCGAGTGATGCAGGGGATTTCAATAAAATCTGAAGTAGGCAGCTACTTTGAGTAGAGTAGCCGACAGTTTTTTAAGAATTTTTCTTTAATTTCTTTAATTTTGGGAAAAAAGACTAGCCAACGTCTCTAAGCAAATTAGGACAAAGTAGCTGACCCTGTCCATTGAGCATTGGTGCTTACTGAAAGCACCGGTTTGGATTTACACATGACGTTTACCGTATGTATGCATGTTTGCAGGACGCTCAGATATTGTGTGAATTCCATACATTATCTTTTTTATGAGTGCTGACTTCTAGTTTTCACTGTGCAAGTGGGCTCTTAGCCACTGAGAAAACAATATTACCTCAAAACCAAGTCTTTACCTGAATTGGATCTTTGTGTTTGGTGTCTGGCATACTTGATACTTCAGTTGCTTTAACATACTGGATTCCACTCTCTCCATTCTGCCCTCTTGACGGCACATGGTTTGTATCAGGTGATGGTGTGTAATGCTGTTCTTCATTTCTGCTGCTAACTCTGACCGGTGATTTTGGTGGTGATTCTGAGGTTGGACTTCTGTTAAATAATACTATGATGTTTAGCATGCTGTACAATCAACACAGACAGGGTTCATACTTTCTTGGGCTGTTGAAATTCCACAACTTTGCCAGAACCTTTCAACACCACCTATAGTAACTTATTTTGTGTAGTTACAAAATATCATTTTCTGTGACTTTTCATGGCCCCCACAACTTAAATTCTATGACTTTCCAGGCCTGGGAAAATGAAGTTCTGAAAATATTAGCTCCATGACCCATATGAAGCCTCACGCTATAGCGTGAGAGAGGTTCATGATTCAGAATCTTACATAGAGGTATATGGTGTCATAATTATTATGGCATACTGTAGGCTTCATATGGGTCATGGAGCTAATATTTATACTCAAAAGGCATTTTAGAATTTTGGTATTTTTATAACAAGGTATGTAGTAACCTGAAAGTGACAAACAATTGATCTGCCACTATAGACAGGTACAAATAATAAAATACCACCTGCATGTGAACACATCCCTCACATCACTGAATCATTTTAACCGATCTCATACCTAGTGGCCACTGGCCTTGGACTGGAGGCTTCTCTCTGTTCTCTTGTTCTCAAGTCACGAGTTTCCATCTCACCATCTTGAAGAGGAAAGTCTTTAAGCAAGTCTATCAGGTTTGGATACCTATTCACACCCTGGTCAATCCATTCTCGAGCTTTCATTGAAGGTACATTTGATGGTGTTAATGGGTACAAGTCTCGCTGAATTACACCGGTTTGCTGTTAAATAATAAATTAGTTAGTGTCAATGGCTGTCTACTGAGAAAAGAATCATCATTGCAAATTATGAAATCCAGCAGGAAACAGGAAAGATTGATGCAAGAGAGGAAGGGGGAGGGGGAGGGGGGTGGCAGAAAAAGTTCTGTTCCTGAACGGGGAGAAGGGAGATGGGGGAGTGAAAAACATGAAATAACAGTTATGAAATATAAGACCTATCTAGAGGATAGGCTTTCCTTGGGCTGGTGTTCATAAAGATTGAGCATCCTGGAGTTAAGGAATATGTTAGCTAGAGGGATATTGTCAGTGATAAAACTCAGGATAAAAGATGGCAGGGTTTCCTCTAGATCTGTCTCCATCCTGGGCTGAAAGAAATAATTCATGGAGTAAACTGATCGTCCAACTGAACTACTTTATAACTTACATATAGGCAGGCGTTTAGCCAGACTTTAAACAGTTGGCTTCCAAACATTTATAAGGTCTAAGACTCAAACCTCCTAGGAGGGTATGGAGGCAAAATTTAAGCAAGGAGCATTTCTGCAGCATTTCTCCAAATTTGCCAAAATTACAGCAATCCATATTCATTTAATTTTGAGCATCCACAGGACAACTGGGTGCTAAAAGCCTGTTCAGGTGCAGGGCTTTCAATAAAAGCTGGTTACCGGCGGTCTGCTGCTGCTTTTAAGGCCTCTCATCACCATCTTTGTGATGCCCAGAGTGATGGAAATTGCAATTCCGAGCTTCAAGATTTCAAAATTTCTTGGGGTATGCCCCCAGACGCCCTTAGGGGAAACGGGTCTTAGGCCCCCTTTTATTGTCACAACCGCCTATTCTACTATATGTAGCCGTTTATTACAAAAATTATTGAAACCCCTTCACATGTAATCAGCTATGAACAGTACTTCATATCTGTAATTCTCAGTAAATTTAAAAATTAGTACTCACTCTTCTAGGAACGGTCATGGCAATGGGCTCCACAAAGTTGTTATTATGCAACTTATAAAACCTGTAGATCTCACAAGCAGTCACATCAAGACCTCTCTTGGGCATAACACCTAAACCACGCTGAGGTGATGAACTGCGGTACTCATTAAGAAAAGTGAAGTATGGTTCTGAATCTGACAGTTCGTAATATCTGACATTGCCATCTCCCTGTTGAGAATCATGATAAATGCATGCTTCAATCAAATTTCGATCCATGCTTTCACAAGTCACTCGGAGGCCTTGGTTAAGGGAAAAGCTAGGCATATATAGCGCTTGGAAGACAAACAGCTAAGAGAGATTTTCCCTTGGAATCTCATAATTTCAAAACTATATGTTTAAGTCTCTGTTGAACCTAGTGGCTCACCAGCCTGGAGCTTGTCTGGGTTTTTGTGGCATGAAGTGAATAGTACTACTGTTAAATTAGTATTTGCAGGAAGCCATTTAATTTATACACCTGGGTGAAGATGGCCAGTATGAGAGTAATGTAGCTTGCCCATGAACACGGTACCGGCTAACCAGGGCTTCAGAACCCAGGTCCTATTAAATCTGGAGTTCAGTGCACTGGTTAACCATTATGCCGAAGTGCCTCCAACGTGTATGGGTCAAGATGAAGAGATTTGGAGAACTTAGTACTGGCCCAAACACTAAATTCATGACTGAATCCACAACCAAAAACAGTTGTGACAAAAATGTGGGATATTTAAGTATATAAATGGGCATATACTGTATGTCAAGAAACATAGCTGTGAGCCACTGCAGCCTTGTTAAAACACACGCTCTGCGGGCCGCAAATGGCCATTAACGGCCCTGAAGCTGATTGGTTTATGCTCCATCATCCGATGAATTTCAACCAATAAGGTTGCGTTTAGCCTTTTGATGCGGGAAAACCATTGAGGTGTGTATGAGCGAACAGCAAGGCTGAGCAAGCTTTGAAGTTCAGTTTCACACTAAACAAATAGTTTTCAGAGAGGAAAATCAGTCTAGTTGTTATAAATGGGAAAATACAGACAAAAATGTCGGATTTAGACTTGAAGACAGGTTAGAAGCAAAATCACAATCTGAAAGAAACAAAGAAAGCAAGTTCTTGTCATCTTTACGAGAAGGGAAATATCGTTCACTTGATTCGTATGCTCTAGCAAAATTTATAGTTCAGCTGAAGTACCGCAGGAATTTTACACCGAAGATCAACTGGAAAATGTAAGTTCGTTAAATATTATGATTATCTATGAGTTCTTAACTCATTGGCGATTAAATCTGCAAAGTTCTGCACCAGTTCAAAACCTATCAGAGTGCCTTTTACAGTTAGAACATTTTCAGTGTAAAGTATGTTGTATTCTTGAAAACATAGTTAAATTTTTTAGTCATTAGGATGTTATTTGGCCTTGTATATTGATAATAATGATAATAAAATAACTTTTATCAGGACTGTTGTTTATTTGCACCCTTGTAGTGTCATTTGCAACCCTTGTGCTTCGCACTCAGGCCGCAAATAACACTACGCAGGTGCAAATAAACAATATTCCTGATAAAAGTCATTTTATTCCCTTATTATGAACCTTGTGTATCACATTTTGCAGTGTTGGAACTCGGACTTGAACAGAGATTTGATGAAAAAATTAAAGCTTAAAATTCAAGTCTAACATTCTACAGGCTAAAAAGGATCACTTGTGTAAATGGGTTCCTGTTATAATTTGAAACAGACCTGCACTAACATATCTAACAATAATTATAACAATAATGTCAATAATGATAATAATAATAATTATAATAATTTATAAATTAGCACTTGCTAAAATTAGAATGCAATAATAGGAACAAATAAACATTACAATCACGTAACAACAGCGTAAAATATATATTAAAAAGAATGACCTTATTAATTACTACACATGATTGTTACTGTGCAAGAAAATTGGCAATCAGTTTCAGAAGGGGAAATAACTGGAGAGACTGTGTGCATGCCATCGCTGATCATAGCACAAATTGATATATTATTCCGATCTATACAAGTGTATAATTAATAGTTTTTTTTTATCTATAATGACGTTACCTTGCATGGGACCCCTGGATCTCATTCATGCTTGCCCCTTTGGGTACAAAAACCTTTTTTCCTTTTTCTAGCTTACTGTTGTCAGTAATAGATGCATTTTTGTGTAGGTTATGCCACCAATAAAGCTGTTAAAAAATTAAACATACCTTTCCAGCAAGATAAACAAGCCGTGTGTCATGATCGTAGAATGGAAGCACAACTCCAGATGAAGAATCCACAGTGTCAATTTTAATAGCTTTTTTCAAGTTTCTCTGATGAAAAATAAATTCAAACAATATTTTTTTAAAAAAGTGGCAAGATATAAAGAACACAAAATTTTATCAGTAAAACCACTAAGCATAATATTTACTAAGTACATCACAACAAAATTCTTACCACATCCCAGATGGCTATTTGCCTCTCATTCATTCTTGAGAATCCCGTTGAGAAAAGCATGTTCATGTCACCAAGGAAAACAACATGAGAGCTTTTGTTTCCTGGATGCCCCACTCCATGCTGGAAAATGATAAACAATCACTTTTCAGTCAATAAAAAGTAATGTTAAATCTTTAAGGACCTATTACAGCCTTGCTAAGAAAACTGTGAACACCTGAAATATTTCAGGAATGTTTATTTGAAGTGACCAATCACAGCAAAGTTCAGGACATGCGAACAAACCTCAAAACCACAAACTAATGACTGTTGCTGTTTGCGATTTAGTTTTCTCGCACCTAATTGGCTTTTCCTTTGTAACACAAAGATTTCTGGTGTTCATGGTTTTCTTAGCTTGGCTGTAAAGTGCACCTAACCCCAAAATGTTATTTGCTAAAATAAAGCCTTGCACCAGTTCGAAACGCATTGCACCTTTTGTTTCTCCTTCGTACCCAAGTCTGACTATTTATAGCATTCAAAAGTTAGGAAAAACTGTACATCATTTGTTTCACGACCGAGTCAGAAGGGGCGTGGGCCTATTCCATTTGACATCAAACTAATTTGCATGCATGTTTACAAAGTCTTGATACGATGCAAGTTAGTTTGTGAAGTCAAATAGGGAATAGTTATAAATAGTCAGAATTTGGAAAAAATGAGAAACAAAAAGGTGCAGTGTGCTTTGAACTGGTGCAAAGGATTATTTTAATGAAAAAATATTTCGAGGTCAGGTGCACTTGAAGCTATTTTTAGCGATTTTTGGCAGTTCGTCAAGTTTACTTTCTACCAGAAATGTGGTTCTTATTTGCACATGACCAAATCATTGTTTTGACGTCGCTATGACATAGGAACAATTTATCAGTACTGCAGACATCATGGCTGAGAAGGAAATGTCACCCTGATGCGTGTGTGTACATATGCCCTGGCAATTGACTGGAATTATCCCATCCTTAATATCCACAGATCCATGCAATTAACCATCTGTGGGTAACTGCTACTATCATTTGTACATATAACTTGTCCTAGTCTCCCAAGAAATTGGAGCCAAATGTTAATGAAGGCACATCTTTGAGCGGCAAAAAGTCAGATTTTTGTCTTTCAACATTTCCTGTTTTTGGCCTTTTTGAAAAGTAAACACAAAAAACAGGCAGGTAAATGACTGAATAAAAGTCGGACTGGATCAGACTGGCTCTACTCGGATTGCTGATTCGAATAAGAATAGCAACAATTGTTGTATGCCTAGCTGCTTTTCTTATTCAAATCAACTATCCAAGTTGATCCGGTCCAACTTTTGTACCTGCCAATAAAAAAAACTGCCATTGAACACTAATTTTTTACTTCATAAATTTCCAGTCCTTTCAATTATCTTGAATACTTCCAATTTTCAGGCATACCATTTGGAAATAAAAATGATGCACAAAGGATGTGGCTGTTAGATGCACACTGTACATCGACAACATAAAGTGTCTGATTGGTAAAATTGGAGGATCAAGCTAGATCATTAGGGTACTCCAGCCCCACCAGAACATTATAATAATAAAATTTAGTTTGACTTGATCTCACGAGACTCCTAAAGGGGTGGATTTCTGTTTTCTGTGAGAAGTTTTAATTTTCCTAAAGGAATACAGTGGAAACCCTCAATGTCTTTAACCTCCTGTTCACCTCAAATGAAAGGTTGTTCCCTTATATTTGCTTTAATAATTACTGAGTCAGTCAATGCAGTTATTTTTTTAACTGAATATCCCTTCCCTTGGAGGCTTGTGAAATGATTTGAGATTCCACTGTATACGCATACATGTACTTACTGCTACAAGTCTTCCAGCCCTGGGATCTATAACTCTTATTTTCTTGTCTTTACATGTAGACGCTAGTAAACTCCCGTTATAGTTGAAAGACAACGAAAAAATAATATCTGGATGTCCTTTGAGAATTGTCGCAGCCTCTCTGTCATCTACAATGTCCCAAATTCTGACTTCACTGTCATACGCAGCGCTAGCAATTACACCCTCTGCACAAGGATGCCATCGAATAATGTTGACCTTGCGTGAATGCCCTCTTAAATCAACTAAATATTCATCAAGGTCCATTGAAAGGCCATCTTCTGGAATATGCCATATTTTGATTGAGCCATCTTCAGAACTGGAAGCTATTTCTTGATCATTGAAAGGGTTCCATTCAATATCTAACACAGGTCGCCCATGGCCTGTTACTTTCGGAGCATCTATAGGCACACGTCCAACCTGTAATTTAAAAGAAACAATCTGAGATGTAGCTAGTTGTAGTTTTGGGTCCGTAGAATCAAGATTTACGAACAAAACACCGAAGAACAAGATCAACACAAGATTTTGTTCTTGATATACACGAGCGCCCAGCATGCAGTGTGCATGCACATAGGTCCGCAAATCGTGACCAGAAATGACAGAACAAACTACAACATAGATCGCTCGGCATGAATATTTTTTAGGCATTTGGGCTTTTGGAAGATTGTTTTGGTGTTCAACTGTGCCAAACTGGTAAAAAAGGAAAGGTCTGCATAAGAGCCAAGTGGCCCATCAGGCCGGAGCTTATCCTTGTTTCTGTAACATAGCAGAAAGCGACTAAGAGTAAATCTCCCTTTGCAGGGTTACCCCCAGTATTATTTTGTCGGTACCCATTTATACACCTAGATGGAGAGAGGCACAATCGTGCCAGTTAAGTGTCTTGCCAAAGAACACAATGCAGTACCCCGGTCAGGGCTCAAACTTGGACCATCTCCTTAGGCCACCACATCTCACACAAGGATTCATCACAGAATTTGGCTTGACAGTATTTCATAGGCATTGAAGATCGCTTAAAGGAATTGGTGTGGAGGAAAGGTCAGGCATTTACTATTAATATTGCTTCAATGAAGTCACTGCCACAACACCCAAAAGATTTGCAGACATCAAATTTTGCAGACATCATTTTCTCTTATCATTTCATAGGTGGTTTTGTCATTGCATTGATTCACAATAGAACAATTTTGTAGTGTGATGTCCAACTGTCTTAACTTAAATCTAAACATGAGGGGGACATTGGGGTTTGCAGTGTGTCATTTTTTTGTGCAGTGTTGCGAGGAATAAAATCCCAGCTCGTAGTGTTGCACAGTGATCTCAAACCTACGGTGTGCGATGTTTTTGCTTTTAAACCTACGGTCTTCAGTGAAACAAAATTATTTGCACTGTTATGGTTTCTTGTTTGAATTTTGTCAGAACTAAATCATCCTTATGATTTGCAGACGAAACAAAAGTGGATAAAAGCCACCTGTAGGATATGATTTAAGTGGGACAGGTGGGTAAATGAGAAAATAGCTTTCTCGCACTCGCCCTTGTGCTTGGGCTCACAAGTTCATTCGGACAATCCACAGCAAAGCAGAAAACCACCTGTGGGCAGCCAAGATTTCTAGATTGGGGCCGATAACTATTTTAGGTTTGATTTTTTTCCGCCTACCGTCCTAACCTAAATAAAGTACATTGCGGTGATGGTGTTTTGTCAACTTTTCTTGTGGTGAAGCATGCAGTGTTGCTGTGTTCAGAGGCACCCAGTGACAGCCCCCTACATGTCAGCTTAATATAAAAATTTGATTATGCACCCCTATTCTAATAAGCATCCCCCTTCAAAGGGGTTTTTGTTAACAAGCGTCACTATTCCAATATGCACCCCAGTTAGGTAAGTATCTAGTACATTTATT
Organism: Blastomussa wellsi; assembly: GCA_947652115.1. Classification (NCBI taxonomy): domain Eukaryota; kingdom Metazoa; phylum Cnidaria; class Anthozoa; order Scleractinia; family Plerogyridae; genus Blastomussa; species Blastomussa wellsi. The sequence continues at coordinate 31,569,954 of OX393562.1, forward strand.
TGAATAAGCGCCTCTATTGTTTCAACTCCATTATCCGGAGAGATGCTGCCCTAGAAAGTTTTATTATAGAAGAGACTAACAATGAAGGCATTGACATTTGAATAGAGCTAACAGAACATTTAACACATACTTTTTGCTTTTGTCACAGTTTCATTCATTCATTTATTATTCACCAATACCAACCAATACAATGTAGACCAAGAACTGATAATATCAGTAATGTACCTCGACACAGGCTTTTAGTCGGGATTCTAAAAGTGGCTGACCAAAATGCACTATGGGGTCTTCTAAAATGAACAATTTATAAAGCATATATAAAGCATTTATAAACATACCGGTATGAAAAACATTATTTCATGCTACAGGTCAAAATTGTTGGCAGGTAATTTTCTTAACCTCGTAGTTAATTTTTTAACCTAGGTAATGTTTTTAACCTAGATTATATTTTACGTTTTTTTTTTATAAAGAAGTCATTCATCCCTCTTCTACTACCTCCCATCCCTCTACCCTCCATTCAACCTTCCCGCCAACCTACATGATCTCTTTACACCCCCCCCCCCCTCCCTCCTCCCCTGCATCTGGTCGTTTTGATGGCCAGCAGCTGTGAAGCATCAATATGACCTACAAATTGCATATCATAAACTAAACTATCATTAAACTTATTAATTCATACTGGTGTCTACAATAATACAAATGTGACATGTATACATACATACATACATGTATTAGAAAGACTGAGAACATAATTAGCCTGCCTGGAGACAGTTGGGATATGTACATGTAATGATGCCTAAACTCTGAAGTCTGCATGGAAATAAAGACTTCTTTGCAACAACTTACTTTTGCATGTTTTGACTAAAGACTTGTTTCATATGTTATTATACCAGATTTATACATGATGCATGTGCTAAATCAGCCGGGCCAGTTAAAATATTTACTAACACAACACGGTATATCAAAACGCATATAATTTGTATAATTTCCTCAGAAATATAATTTATGCAAATGACAATACAATGAACCACAACTTTATCAAGCTTTCACAGGCATCTCGTTACACTGTAATAACTGTGAGTGGTATCTGTCAGATGAGATCTTCCACGTTTGACACAACTATTCAAATTTCTATCTTGCAATCAGCCAAAAGCATTTTAGTGGTCGCCCAGTGAAAATAGACTGAGAAACTTCAGTACACAACAATGCAAGCTTTTATTTATTCATGTTTATGTTATAATTACAAGAAGGCCAGATTATGATGGCGTGTAAAGTTACGAAGTTGACACTAAAACCAGCCATGGAAATAACAATTTGAAGGCTGTGTATTTCTCAGTCGACAAAAGCTCTGGCTAAGGTTTGCTCTCACAAGAACAGCATGGAGAGTGAATTTTATCCTATTTCACGCTCCAGTACCTCTTAAATGTCACACCTCACAGAAAGACATTCTAGAACTCAAATTAGCATTGAGAACAAAAATAATTTGTTCAGCAGCGGCTGGGGTACAATGAAAAGATCTTAGCATGTCGTTCGAAATAAAAGATTTGGAAACATATAATTAAATGGCTTCTCATCATGCATTGGCCAAGCTGGTCTGGCTTCAGGAATCAATCAAAGTTTCGACGATAACATATGTTTTCTTTTCACAAAACCGATGAACTTTGAATCCCCACATAATGAGCAGTTTTGCATCACTAGCTAAAAAGCTTGACATAAACACAATAGATTTCAAACTATTGCAAACCGAAGAGTTAATTTGAGCGCATCAAGCCAAATTCTAGCTGGTGACTGAAATACCAGCCGATATCGCAGCCAGCAGGCGTCAACTTCTTTATTATGACAAGCAAAAAAGAAACACACATAAGTAACGCTACCTTCGAGAGCGTTTATTATACTGGCGTGAAATTGATCACGACATTTTACAGGCATTTTGCCATGTACACAACAAAGTACGAGTGTACCTGAAAAAGTTCGGCAAACAGAAAATAAAATAATGATTTGAAAAGCAAACCGACACGCTTACGTGTAGCCTTTCAAGACCGTGCAAACGATAGATTGATTTGCAAACAATGAATAAACAAACCCAACATTACCTGCTCGAGCGGTAGCACAAGAAATGTTCCTCCGCCACTTGATTCCACCACTACTGCAAGGAATTTAGGATTTACTGCACAAAGGCTGCCTCCTTCCGTCGAGTTAGTTGACAATCGAATGGCTTCGTAGCATCTTTCTTTCTTGTAAGGGTTCCCAAACACATGCTTAAACTTGGAGGAGCGAGGAACCTTGAACGATCCTCGCGAAGACATGTTCGCCAAAGCACCAAGAAACCTCGCCGTACAAAGCCGATCGTGTTCACTTTCCGGTTTTTAGGGATCGCTTTAAGGCTTCTAACGCTACATATACGCCGCTCTGATCAAACAACTTAATTCAACACGCCAAAAAAAACTTCACAAGCGGCCTTACAAATTATCTCTTGGATTGGCGTGATATCTGTCGTCCTCCTTCCTCTGCCTATGAAAGCCGGACTGTGATTGGTCATATTCGCGATGCATAATAATAGACTCATTGTTATTGGTTCACTGGACACGCGCGAAAGACATTCCTTCCCGCTCTCTCCACGAAGTGGGGTCAGTATTTCTAAGACAGCGACTGTTCACCATTTATTACACTTCTTCTCCCTCTGCCCCGTCTGTGAGTTATGAAATTAAGAAATAGAGTCACGATTTGCGTGAGGATGATATTGATTTCATTACAAATGATTTGTAAGAACGCGAACAAAAGTTTCATTTTGTTTATCATCACAGCAGTAGTTCATGTTTTCGTCTGTTGAGGTCATGAGGATATTCTTTGTTTTCTTTCCCGTTTTTTTGGTCAAACATAGGTGGTTTCTTCCAACTTTCAGTGTTCGGAAAATAGCTGTCTTAATGGTTTTAGGGATGACTTTTGTTAGACAACAAACGAGATAAATCAAATTGTTATTGTTGCTTGTTTAATTGTTATTTTTTCGTCAAATGTTATTAATCGTATTTTGATTTCTTGTTTCTTTGCCATGGCTTTCTAGTTCTGGCATTAAGAGAGTAAAGGCTAATTTTTACAACATCTTTGTCTCTATGCGATCTAATGATCACCACACGTCGTGTTTTTAAACGGAAGTTTGGTTAGATTAAGTGGCGAAGTAGATAAATAGGGTATTTACCGCTGCGGCATGCGTTAATACTGTGTCCAAAACTTATTGGTTTTATGTTTATTATTGACGTAGTGATGGCTAAGTGAAGTCCTGACCTGAGGGAAAACAGGTTAATTGCTTTCCTTAAACATAAAAATACCTTCTATGGCGCCGATTTTAATCGGGAAAGAAATTATTTCTATCTTTAATTCTCATCAAAACAAAATATAATTGCTGGGAAATTTTTAGTGCGTGCTTGTTTCATACTTTTACGAGTGGTTTTTATTTTTACTCCCGGCTCCCTCGGTTAGATACGTTTCAGGGAATTGTTTAGTTTGCAGAAAAAAGGGTGTGGCACTATTTAGGATTATTAAATCTCTTTCACGTACTGATTGTGTTGGTTGGTTGACTGCTTGACTGCCAGTTTGTTAAAATTCTGCTATCTGTTTGTTTGTTTGATTCTTCGTTTGTCCCACATTATCAGTGGTACTATATATAATCATACAGATCCGGCTCAGTCAAAACTCGCGTGCTGATTTCCCACAATTTTGAAGACCACTTCAAAATGAGACTACAAAATGAGCTATGTACACGTTTTTGTCTTCGCCGGCGATCGGCTATTTATTTTCTTCAAATTCACTGTTAGTGGACCCCTTCTTTCCTGTTTTTTTTTATAATTTTTTTTTCCAGCGCCGATGCATTTTGAAAGGAGCACTGTCATGAGAATTCAGTGCCTTTTCGTTGTATAAATGCACTCTATTTTATTGAGAATTATTTTTTCCGGCCCAGGCTTAATTTTTCTGTCGATTTTAGGCTGAAAATATTCTTGTGAATATTCTTTAGAGAGCTAACGGGGCATTGTCACGCTTTTACGGGGTTCATTTGCAATAAGTTAAAAACTGTCAATACATGACAATGCAAACCCAACAATAATGGTCTACTGGTTTTGTTGCCAAAAGAAGAAGGGACTACATGGAGACTTTTATAACCTCTCTGTGGAAAAACGAGAGAATGTGAACATTTTGGATATTTTTAAGGAAACTGCTGAATAATTAAGGTCAAGATTTATACTAGAGGTAGACTGTTTTACGTTTATTTACCTGTCAATTTCCATTTTCATAATTTTGCTTCCAATTTTTGCTATAAGGTCGCAAGTTCGCACGTTTGGACTAAAATTATGCCAAACTAAAATTATGCCAGACTAAAATTATTGGACCAAAATTATGTTGGGGTATATTCCGAAAGGCGACATGGCTCTGAAGCGGCTACATGAAGGACCTAAAACGTCGACGAACGACAAGGGGATAAAAGATAAATCGACAGCGACAGCGGCGTTTTTGAATCAGCTTATATAACAACGTCCAATCTTGGAGCTGAGGCACTCAGCCCCAAACCTCCACCCCCGGGCGTAGCACTCAGCCCCAAACCTCCACCCCCCGGGCGTAGCACTCAGCCCCAAGCCTCACTTTTATATTATTTTGTACATCGTACCTTAAACTCACGAATCGAGAAATGAATGATTTACGGAAATGCATAAGTGGACCATGACTTTCCGATGTACATGGTGTTCTAACTATTTGGGCCATGGAGATTCTGAACGCTGTTAAAGACATTGTATAAAGTTTGAAAGAACGTTGAATCAATTGGTCTGGAACAATTTAATTTTGCCTTCTTTTCCAATGAAGTTATGAAAATGCATTTGGCTTGTTCTGTTTGTGTCGTCTCTTTGGCCTATTTCATCGCTTTTGGGAGATTTGATGTCAATTTTTACTCGAGACAAAAACCTCCATTTCTTCCAAAAGTGATCAAATACGCGAAAAAGATAAAACAAGCCCGATGAATTTTCCTTAACTAATTGAAAAGAAGGTAAAATTGAATGTTGTTGACCTTTTTATTTCACGTTATTTTAAACTTTATACAATGTCTTAAACAGCTTTCAGAATCTCAACGGCCGAAATTCTAACAAAACACAGCGAACATCAGAAAGCCACATTCCACTTGATACGTTTACATAAATCATTCTTTTTTTTCTCTAATCGCGAGTTTGGGACACCTGTGATTACAAGCGAGTGACCAGGACAACAGTTTTTGCCGCTCCAACCCATACAGGAAGTGCGGCTTGTCTTTCTTACTATACGTTGCACGTTGACGTTGCTCTTAACTTAGAGTGCTTTTCAATCGCGTGTCAAACGTAATTTTTTATATTGACGGATTATTTCGTTCATAATTGCTTGGTCCTTCACTACAATTATCAGTATGCCAGCTGATCAGTGCAAGTTCCCGGGGTGGTCGTTCATCGAACAGATAAACGATGACTGCTGTAACCTTAGACGATGACTGTTGAGGCGTTTGGAACACAGGTGCCAGTTTTTATATTTTCCATATGTGATATTCCATTGGTAAACTCTTGCATTAACGATCGATGAACTGATCCAAATTTGCACACCTCATTGATGGTCTTGAAGAAGGCTTTGTACCATTCTCGTCCCCATAGCCCTTTTCGTTTCTCTTAGCCGGCAGGGCCTTGGCACGAAAAACGAATGGCTCTGGGGACGTACGATTTTCAAAAAATTCGAATTTTCTTTATTGGCTGTTGAGAACAAAGAAACCTTAAACGGAAGTGAAAATGTTCGCCGGCCGCCTTATTACAACACAACATGTAGAACCATCAATGCTATATACATGAAGTCCGGAAGTCCTAGAATTTCGGACTTGACCCTGCCGGCTAAGAGAAACGAAAAGGGCTATGGGGACGAGAATGGCTTTGTACTACAATTGCAAAAATATACAAGAAGCCAAACTGACGAAGTTGTTTTTTTTTACATTTTGGTGTACAATGAGACATTTTTTCATCAAGGTCAAAGAACACCAAAAATTTAATAAAAATTTTAACTGACAACTTTGAAAAGCTTAGTTTAATTTCTCAAAATAAGTCATCCCTGACTGAGCTCTTCAACTGACTGTTGCTTTTCGAGTGAGTCAAGAAACACGGTGTACTTATCTGAAATACGATGCTTCCAATATTCTACTTGCACCAGATTCCAAGAGCGTCATCTGCAAAACAACTGCACTCTCTTTCCACACTCTCGTTCAAGCTGGAGAAAAATAAAACATACCAAAATTAATAGAAACCATTTTTTTCGTTTTTAGTCTAATCTCTCTTGTTACTATCTTGTTTAAATCACCATGCACGTTCCACGAACAAGACTTCAACTTCAGGAAAAAAGTCAACCCTAGACCAACTCACTTCGCCTTATTACAGCAACCATTTTATTTAATGTCGTTAATTGTTAAGTGTTCCATGAATTTAGAGTGCTTTGGTAAAACTTGTATGTTTCAATGGCACAGCAACATAAATTTTGGTCAAGCAATATGCAGAATATGGGACGAAATCCCAAGAATTAAATGGCAAAGTACTTATCTGACTGAAGTCGTTTCCAATGGTCAACTTGCGTCACGATCCATGAGCTACAGACGTTGTCGCTTCCATCGTGAATGATTACGTCTTCGGACCTCGTACTTGTTTTTTATACATCTCTGTTCAGTAAACCTGAAAGAAGACAGGATACGTCATATAACTGAGCCTTGCATTTTCCTTCATCCAACCTTTTTTCATTCTCCAAAGTGACAACCATTATAATATCGTCTGAATTTCTTTTTTGGTTGGAAGAACACATTCAGTTTCTTAAATAACAAGTTTGCTTTTGAGTTTCCTCACATGATACGCTACCTGAATGACAACACGTACATATTTATCATTTAATTTTATTAGAAGCGGCCTTTGGAATAATTTTCATAAACGAATGCTAAAGAGGTTGCGAGAGAATTTATAATATGATTTCTTCTCAATCTCTGAGCAATGGTATGTGAATCGTACCGGAACGATGCAATAATTGGCCTCGAATGAAGTCTAGAAAGCAAATGAAATGTGCGTAAGAAACATATCTAAACGAACAGAATCCTATGCATATGCTCACGAGAAAATAGCTGACTTTGGTACCTTAGCATTTCAAAAATTGTACTGCAACGAATTTTACTGATGGCGACACCTCGAAACACGAAGTTACCATGCATATTATAAAGCCTTGGAAAAAGCCAAAATTGGGCGACTCGAAACTGCAAAAATAAAGCAGTTATCCAATTAGTGGCAACCCAAACAGAAAAGAAACATGGACTTACCTTAAACACGGTGAAAGACACGAACGTCCGCAACTCGCCTCACAGCACAACAGCGACTGCACGGTAAAACTGTGGGTGTGTCATCTGGCACTTTTCATTACACGCAAAAACGAAAGGCGTGCTTTGCTTAAAAACAATGCACTTGTTATTGTTTTTTCGGTATTGAATAACTTATACAGCACTGCAATAAATGTGCATGGAACGTTATATTTTTCTGAATCAGAGCGTCACTAACGTCGAATAGTTTTGAGGAAATGCAAACCCCCAAATTAAAGACCAAATACGTTCAGTTGTAAGAATTAAAACGTTCTCTGGTTTAAAATTTGGTTTAAAAATAAGCTTTCAGCTGCCACCCAACGGCCTTTAAAGAATGATAAAATGGCGTGAATAAATGAATATATAGGGAAATGTGTGAAACAAATTACAGAATGGAAACTGCATAAATGTCTTTTTTCACACTTTTTTACCATATTCATTCGTTAGCGCAATTTTTATCGATCATTTGTTAAAGGCTGTTGGTTGGCAGCCGAAAGCTCATTTTACACCAAATTTTTAGCCAGAGAACGTTTTAAGTTCTTACAATATGTTTAACACCTTAACGCCCAATCGTACAAATTTGTACGAAAACCACCACCAATGATATAAAAATCTGCAGCTTTCACAGGTCTGAACGCTTGATAGTAATAATCCCTTGTTATGGCAGAGTGATAATTATTTTTTAATCATTTAAAGCCAAGGTTCACGACGAAACACAAATTTACCACATTTTGACAAAAGTTCAAAACAAAAACGTTCTTAATCGACATTGAGCCTGAGGAATGTCACTAATACGTTCTTAAAATTTTGGCTAATTTCAGCCTCGACGTTCTTATAAAATGGGTTCTTGCATAACCAAAAAAGAATATAGTAGAATAATATCGAAAAATGAAAAATCGCTAATTATCGATTACTCAGTCACACCCGACTATTTAACAATTATCCTTCGATGTCGCCTGATACTTAGCCCTCGAGGCCGTACGCCGAATTGGCTAAAATCAGACGATATTACGCAAGATTGAGCAGGATAATTGTTTTATTATTCAACAAATTGTCAACAAAGAGCATTTTACAGCTATAAAAGTTGCCGATACGTTAGGGTATCTGTCAGCTGCAGTTGCACGGATATTGAGAGCATAGTGACCATATTTGGACAGTTAAAACACCACTGCTTTGTGCGAGAAAGAACCTGAAATCTTTGTACAAGTGACCTCCTTTTAAAGTCTACTGAGATTTCTAAAAGGCATAATTTCAGCTTGTTACAGTACTATCCCCCACCTGGGGGCATACAAGGAACAAATGACTTTTTTTTTAGTCAAAACGATACCGTGACTGCATTGACAGCTAAATTATTCGTGAAGAGGAGAATTGCGTACAATAATACAACTTCGTTTCCAGGGCTTTTCCCTTGGCAAGTCAGTTGAAGAGGTGACCGCGTACCACGACTGTACGTCACACCAGTACCGGGCAAGACTTAAAGTCTACTTGCAAGCCCTTCATTAATTAAGGAAAAGCCACCCCGAAGATCGCTTGCTTGCAGGGATATCATCTGGACAGGCCCTGAAATGATCCCGACCCCGTAATGATCCCCAATTTTTTTCACGCTGACCCCGAACTGATCCCCGAGTAGTGTGGATTACTTAAATACAAGGGAAACCGAGGAAAGACCTCAACTTTTTACACTGTAGTAGCTGTGCATATTCGATTTTGTTGGAATGTTGTCTAACTTTTTTTACTGGCAATAACCTTTTTTGTTTTAGCTTTAAGTTGCTTTGATACTTCAGTTTACTAATCCCCACTCCCATGCTTAAACGCCGTTCCCAAAATTACTCGGGGATCAATATAATTTGGTTGTATCAACTGGGTTGATAATGTAAATTGGCCACCGTAAAGAGTTTCGAGAGCTGACGTTTCGAGCGTTATCCCTTACTCGGGGATCAGTTCAGGGTTCGCGTGAAAAGAATTGGGGATCATTTCGGGTTCGGGATCATTTCAGGGTCAAATGGGGGAACATTTCGGGATTGGGGATCAGTCCGGGGTCGGGATCATTTTAGGCGTTGTAAAGGACAAGTTTCAATCCACTGTAAGAAAAAAGATGGCGGCTGTACATTCTACCACAATACCTTGTGAACCAAACAAAGCCCACTGGGCATATAGAAAGGTATGGTTTAATGGAAGTCGTTCCTTGTACTAACAACGTCGCTCTTGCCGAGTTTGAATGACTTGCAACTTTTCTTTTCATACGCTCTTTCAGGGTTTCGCGCGCAAAGCATTATAGGTAAATGTGCCAGTCCCCATCTTTTTGCTTACGACCGATTACAATTGAATGTCGTAAAACCGAAACCAAAGTAATTACTTTCGCCAAAGGACACAAAGGACGGAGACAATCCAGTAATCCAATCAAAACTCGAATTAATGACACGTAGCCGACACAAAGGGCGGGAAAACGTGCGCGTACGAGTCACGATTGGTTTTGGTTTTATTCCTGATTGGTTGAAAAAGTGGTGCGAGATTTTTAAACCAATCACCACGCGAAGTAATGCAAAACCAAAGCAAACTCTGAATTACCTTCTACACTGAAGTGAAAACCGCTCTATAGGGTCCGATTTAGTTGGAAAATAAATTGGACGAGTCGCTATCAGTATTCAAAGGGCTCCGCGGGTTGCTCGGGAAGGAAGACTTGTGACGCAAACAACTCAATGTTTTGGACTTTTATTTAAATCCTGTAATTTTCACATGTGTGAAAAGTTATGGTCAACAGGAAATAATTTATTGTCAACAGGGACTTACTGTTATAAACTTGTGTAAATATTGTCGTAAATGAAGGTGATGGTGAATTTTTTTGTGTGTAAATATCAAGCTATAAAAACAAAGCGAACAGTTTTGAACTTGCGTAAGAAAATACGGAAGCGTTCTTTGGTCTTCAAAGGGAAAACCAATTACTTCAATGCTATTTCAACATTATGCATGCATAATTTCTAGCACTCTCAAAATGCCAGGACTTACAATGAACACTTTATTATCTATTATTTTAAGCCAAATTCTTAGATTTCTTGCTATGAAAATATTCAGCTGTGCATTAAATATATAGAGTTTAGTATAAACAAGAACTTCAGCCTACAACACATGTATTGACCAGCTGAACAATTTTAACAAATTAAATTGGTAAATAATCAGGGCCAGGTTGTTTGAAAGCCTAATAACACTGACCCAAGATTAAAAGTTGATCAAGTTTTTGATTCCTCTTGTATAAAAGGGTTCAAGCCTCCAGCCTAGTGGCCCAAACTGCTGGAGCCTATTTTCAGTTGCATTATACGGCAAGGAATATTTCTACTCCCCCTGGATGGGATGCTAGTCCATTGCAGGGTTACCCCCAGCAGTATTTCGCCGGTACCCATTTCTGCACCTGGGTGGTGAGAAGCACTGTGAGAGTAAAGTGTCCCCGACCGGGGCTAGAACCCAGACCACCTGATCCGAAGTTCAGCTCACTAACCATTAGTTTAATATTGCACCTCAATTTTCAAAATAAGTCCGTTTTTTGGAACGACGATTTCTGCCCGCCATTACCAGAGTCAGCTTCAGTCAAGGAAATGACATCATAGGCTCACCAGTTTAATTTTTTACTGTGTGAACCAACATATTTGGTATGCAAAACAGAAACTTGCTTCTAAAAGCTTGTGCTGTATACTAATCAGCTGGGTTCACACATTGCAAAAATAAACTAGTGAGCTGATGACGTCATTTTCTCTCTCGATCCAGCTCTCTCAATGGAACTCAACTGAAGCCGACTCTGGCAATGGCGGGCAGTTTAAACAAGAAATCGTCACTTAAAAAACAGACCAATTTTGAAAATTGAGGCGCAATAATTGGCATGGTGCATTCTTGCTAAATATAAAATCGGAATCGAACGAGAACAAGAACAACATTTCTTCATCGCAGTAGCACTAAAACCCGAAATCAAATTGCACTGCGGGAGAGCAAAGTCACCCAGCTTGTCACAAATGTAAACAGCTGTAGACCAATCAGATATCCAACCAAAAACATACTACTGGTGATAAGTGCAGGTGGACATCCATAAGTCAGTCATCAGTGGTTAAATTAGTGTTGCTTCTGATTGGTTACAGCAAGCGATATATCTGACAGTCGTCATTTTAAAGGTGTCAAGCCTACTGTGTCTAAACTTTGGTGCTTCCATGTTCACCAAACCCATCAGGAAATTAATAACATTTTTAATTAGTTATCCCCCATTCAGTTATTTGCAGACGGCAGAGAAGAACGCAATGAAGTGAATTTTTTTATGTTCAATTTGAAAGCAGACAGGTTCTGATTCTTTTGTACCCTGTTTAACTTAAATCTTAACAAATCAAGGATTTACATTTTGTGGAAACCATATCCCAATGTACACCCAGGCTTCCCCCATACCCACCCCACTCTTCAATGGATGTGTTTTCTTGTGCAGTACATCATTTATAGCATGAGCTTGGTCTCTGAAACAAGAAAGATAGTACAAATTAAGTCTTACTATCCAACAGCATTCTGATTCATAGCATAGATCAACACGACTCTTTTATGCGCCTTTCAATAACGCCACCTCTGAAGTTCAAGGAGTGTATCTAATTGTTGAGGGTCGAGAGTTGAGAGTCAAAAGCCGACAGTCGAAGGGTAAAAGGCTGAGGGTCGAGGGTAGCTTAAAAAATACAAATAAATTAATAAAAAATTAATAATAATTAATTTAAAAATAAAAATAATATCAATAATTTTAAGACAATTGAATCATATTTTCTTTCGGCTCTTAACGCTAAAACGTTGTGTGGCAACAAATGGTAAACACAAGATTCACATCTCTCAAAGCGTTGCATGACAAAAAAAAGGAAAGTTCCGGGGGGGGGGGGGGGGGTGGGCGTATTCCCCTATAAGACTTAGAACTCATTTTAGACGGGTAACTCGAAATAAAACAACTGAGTGTTGGCGAGCGTAATGCACTGCAGTAGAAGTAGCGTGCCAAAATGGGAAATGCATTTAGATGCTTCTCCAAGAATGATTACTATTGTTAACATGATCTGCTTCCTAATCACTTTATCACGCTCGCGGTTCGTGCCACAAAAAGAAGACGATAAAAGGCTATCAACGACTGTATTGTCCAACCCAAATTCAATACACTGGCTTTAGTTTTATGTTATTTGTATGAAAAGTGGGGCGATTTAATCAAAATTAGATAAGCATGTACAAAAAGCATGCATATTTCAATCTACGTGACACTGGTAACAAGATGTTTCCCATTAGTCACGCGACTTTTTGAACGTAGAGTGAAAAAAGGTTAACAGAAAACAGTTGCTTCTTGCTCTAGAGCTCAAGGTCAAGTATTCCACGGCTTTCAAGTAATGCAAAATAAACTGAACTAAACATTTTCGAATGTATCTAATATTTATTGTTGACTTGGGTATGCAATGAACTGACACAGGAAGACCTCCCAGAATAGCTATATATTTAAGATAACAAACCATCCATACCCGGCTACATTGGAAACTGACCCAAAACAAATACAATTCACTGCTTTAGTTAATGTTCATTTTGTCTGTTTGGCAAGTATGGGGGTGACACAATTTAAACAAAAATAGTTGATCGTTTACGACAACAGTCCTAACTGGCGAAAAAACGTGTGAATTCCACCAAGTGAACGTTCTCAAGCGTATTTCCGGCACTCCTGAATAAGGGTTTGTGAATTCTTTGAATTCCACGGATGCTGACAGAGAGCACTTTGTCAGAGAGTTGGTATAGATCACAAAAAAAATCACACAACTTTCCCAAGACAATAAATTTACTTTTTTATCACACAATACTTTAAGGTGACTCATCTCAGTTTTTCAGAACCACACCAAACCAACCTTAAAAGGCTAATACTTCACTGTCTTGGGTCGCTCGGGTAAGATTTTTGGCACATTTACTAGAGATTGAATAACGTTTCCAAAAATGTAGATTTCATTGGCATCGATGTTACCATAGCAACGAAACGATGACGTCATGGTTTCTGAAAATCGACATTTTCCTCGATATCGAGACCTAAACTTTTAAAGCGAATCAACGTCCCTTGTAGTATACATGTAGGTCTTCAACACTGCAAAGTTTGACGAAATTCTATGAAAGCGTTTTCGAAAAAAAGCGAGTTGAATATTTTCCAGTCAAAATTTAAAAGTTCGTTTTAGTTCGAGTTTTAGTTCGTTGATTCCAGCTGCTTCCTGCAGATTGATATTACTTTTGAGTTCATAGAGAAAGATCTAGTGAAGCAAACTCGATGAAACCTTTCAGAAAAGTTGTTCTATGCCAAAGGTATAAAACATGGAAAGGACAGTGTTTAATCTGCAGGAAGTGGCTGGAATCAACGAAGTAACAGAATCTGGGTCAAACTTTTAAATTTTGACTGCAAAATATTCAACTCACTTTTATTCAAAAACGCTCTCATATAATTTTTTTCAACTTTGCAGTGTTGAAGACCTACATGTATACTTCAAGGGCCGTTGATTCATTTCAAGAGTTTAAGGCTCGATATCGAGAAAAATGTCGATTTTCAGAAACCACGACGTCATCGTTTCGTTGCTATGGTAACACCGATGCTAATGAAATCCACATCTTTGGAAACCTTATTCATTCTCTAGTAAATGTGTGAAAACTCTTGCCCGACCGACCTAAGACGGCGAAGCAGTAGCCTTTCAAAGCTGGGTTGGTGTGGTTTTGAAAAACTGAGATGAACCACCTTAAGAGATGTGAATCTTGTGTTTTTATTTTTAAATTAATTGTTATTAATTTTTAAGCTACCCTCGACCCTCGACTTTTTGTCTCTATTGCCAGCACTCTCTGTTTATGTAGCTCTCGTGTAAAATGTTGTGTGTGGGTTTCAAGCAGAAAACTGTTCGGAAATTTTCATGGTGGTGAAGAAGGTACGAGGATGTGAAATTTTACATGCTGCGAGCAGTCTGTTTTGGCAGCTTTGGGTTGAGGGATTGTTTTTCGATTGCGGTTAGTTGTGAATAAGAGCCATGTTGAATTTTAAAATGTTTCTGACTGAAGTAACGATAGCTTTAATTTTGGTTAAATTTGAAGTTGCGGATGTACGCAGCTTCCTATTTCTCGGAGATGAGTTGTTTGAAATCAGTAGAGCTGAGAGATCAGACATGATCAGAGATTTTGCTTCAGGACATAGCAGATGTCATATGTAGAGCATTTACGAATTTGAAGAACACAGGGTACAGTAATTCCGGAGAAAGACGTACCAGCTCTGGTAAATATTTCATCAACCGTCCGTAATTAAATATGCAAAATCTTTTACCAGGATTTTCGGCACAAATTTCGTAACAACCAGAGAACAATGTACTAACTGTACTACATTTTAGAAACCCTTTGGAAAGATATATTTTTTTCCATTTGATCCGTTTATTGTCTTTTGATAAAATACTTTGATGCGTGTTTAACAAATCACAAAATATGACGCTTGTGTTGAAAATCAGCGATGCAGAAAAACAAAGTATCATGTTTCAACATTTCGAAGAAAAACAAAAGTATCATATTACAAATAAACAGAAGTGTAGTTACCGCTGTCAAGAATCACGTTTGGTGTTGCATTCTGCACCGTCCTTTGAGTCTCTGAGTTTTTCATTTTCAGGTAGAAATAGCTTTGTTAATTAGAATTGGCATTTAGTCACAACAAGCAGTAGGTGAGTATGTCTTCACAGCATTGTAATGCCGTGTAGTAATGAGTAGTGTTAAAGAAGAGAGTTTAAAAGCATTGATATTTTCTAAAGATTCATAGTATGGAATCCCTCAAATATTGCTGCAGACTTTGTGGCGGCAAGTGTAACCGCAAAGTAATCAAATTAGACTTTTAGGCGTCACACCCAAGTTAGTGACGTACATCAATCCAATCAGGTTTGGGGTTGCATCAAGAAACCATCCAAATTGTCAATCTCATCCCCAGAGCCCGCTTTTCGTGATGCTGACCAAAAGAAAAGCAGGCTCTGGGGACGAGATTGTGAAATTGTTTGATAAAAATGGAATGACATGCGCAGTAAAGTGAATGATGAAACTGACAACTGCAGTTATCAGTTTAATCAATCAGTTATTGCCTGGTCGACAGGTAAGTTTCGATGTGAACAAATTCGCTAGTCAAACATATTTTGTGTTGCGCTCATTTACTTAAAATGCACACACCGTCAGCAAAAGGTCCAACACTAAATTGGTTATTGAGTGTTCGTTTTGGACGGGCTAGTTTTGCTGACCAACAAAAATACCCAATACGTCCAAATCAAAACTGAAAAAAATAACTCTCACACGCATTGCGTGCCTGTGTTTTTGTTAGCACTGAGACCAATGAATTGATAACTTGCTTCAGAAAAAGCAGATTTTGACCTTATCAAGCTTACATGTACACCTAAAGTTGCACTTCATAAAAATTTGAAAGGTTGTTTAATAGACAGGATTAGTATAAACACTGTCCATAACAAAATAATAATCATGGGCAGGATAAAGCCACTAAGAACTTATATTTTTATTCTTTTTTTCCGAGAACTTTAAGGCAATGGAACAACCTACCTGCCGATATAGTCGAGTCAAACTCGCTATCACAGTTTCAATCTAAGCTCTCAGATCATCTTGGCCATGTTAATTAGGTTATTGCTTGTTATTCATTTATTTATTAAGTAATTTATTTATTTATTTTTACCTATGTATTTAGCCATTTGCATGTAAATATTATAGCCATATTATTATTTTTATGTTAAATGTTATTTTATAGTTGGTGTGATAGCCTTTAGGCATTTACCGACTTTATTAAATGTAGATGTAGATGTAGATGTAGACTTGAGTTGTAGTAGCTGCCCAGAGGAGATCGGGCACAAAATAAAATTTATCATTGACATCAAGTGCTCAGCATTCAACTCACATAAGGTGTCCTCAAGCCATACTTGCTCCAGAATGTCACTTGGCATTTGCGTTTGTGTCCTGTGCGCTGGTCAAAGCACTGGCACATGTCAAATGCCGGGATATACACATGAAGTGAAGCAGCCGTGTCAGTGTGGCTGATATTCTCCACACGATGAAGACCAATGCTGTCTGGTACAAAAGAAAGATCACAAGGTCAGAATTAAACATTTTTTTTTTAAGATTTCCTCATTAGAGACCCTGTACGTACCCTCCTTATGGCCAAGCCTCTCCATGAGTATTTCCAAAAAAAATCAAGACAACAATTGCCGCTCAAAAAATAAAGATCTCAAGATGGAAGCAAAGATAATTTGTGGGATCAAACAGAACATTAAATCAAGGTTTAAATTGTACAAGAAATAAAAAATTCTGTCATCTCTCCGCTTCTTTCAAGTTTTCACATTTCACAGTGACATCAACAATGGTTGCAGCAAAACCACAAGAAGCCATTACAAGGCTGAAAATGGCAAATGTGCTCATGATGTAATGGATTACACTGACTATATAATGCCCTGCAAGGATTTAAATCTTTTAAGACATCAAGACTAAAAGACAAATTATGATGGAAACAGCCTCTTTCTGATTGTACCCACAGAGGGGCTCATAGATCCAATTCTACATGTAGCAGAACCAGTTAGCAACAATTAGAGCAAAAATGACACATCCTGAAATGCAATGCAAGGGAAATCTTGAAAAACTTGAGAAATTGTTCAAGCTTTTCAAATCTGGTGAGCTGTGAAACATCAGCTTCAACATTAATGAAAACTCACAAATGACATTAAGTGGAAAAATGTGCTACAGAGAGCTGTCACAAAAAGGAAGTCCAATCACATAACCTGTTTTATAATCTATGTCTTCAGTTAGTTTAAAACAATTGATTTAATTGGACTCCCTTTGTTACATGCTATCCAATCAAATCATGTATCCCCAGGGCCACTTATTCCGACACCGTGGAAAAAGACACCGTGCACGATTTCTCAAGGTCATCATCGCCAGCAACAGAAGCCATTAGACACCAACACAATGTGTGAGAAAAGGGCCATCATGCATCAGCAATACAAAGAAATGTAGTCGCCATTTTGGCAACTAACCCTTAACTTTTAGTCACCACAGATAAAATTTTAGTTGCATTGGTCACCATATCGGTCGCAATTTCAGACCCTGGAAGGGGTACCCAGGGTAAGACGAAAATGAAAAGATAAGGTTGCCCTTCGGGCAAGCTGTTACTTGAGATTACTAGCCCGAAGGTCTGTGGAGCTAACCCGAAATTAAATTGTTTATAAAGAATAATTAGATTTATTTAATTATACAAAATACAAGTAATGATGCCAAGCATGTGTAGAACTCTGTTCTACGACCCGCGCTTCTTTCAAATGTCATGAGGTTGTGAAACGCTGCCGTCGGCCCGAGTGCAATTTGCATATAATCAACGCAGTTAACGCACCTGTATGACAATTGTTTCGCTTTGCAAGACCAGACATTTTTTATAAGTTGCAAATGACTGCTTCAGAGTAAAATTTCATTCAAACATGGGCGAAATAATAAAGGAAAAATAACCTCTGCACTCGAATGGGTTCGTTCCTTCGATGTTTACATTTTACCCCGTCGACGGTGAAAAATACTATAAATTTATGGAAATCACAACACAGTTATTTTTGTGAATGTCATGAACGTTGCTATCGGTCAATTAAACTACCACTGTAATCTGAAGTCTGTCGACATTCGATGGAGTAAATTCTCTTCAAAGCTCATCAAGCTGACAAACTCTTCCAGACCTGGCACCGTTAGCATCCGATAAAAAATTAAAACAAACACGCAACTCGATTACGGCGCCAGGTCTGCTAGCTTTTCTTGTTTTTTCTTTTCTTGTTTTTTTTTATTTTACATGAAGTGGGTCTTTTTTTTGTTTTAATAATGAATTGGCAGCCTTAAAATAGAAACAAGAATCCGGATTTGGATTTTCCCAACGAAACGCACCTAAAATTCCGAGAAAATCCACTGAACCGTGGCTTGGCTGGAATTTAATTAGACTGATTGTCTCGCACTGCACGCTGTCATTCGGAAAATATTGTCATTTCAAAAAAATATATTTTGGCCACTTATGTAAACAGAAAAAGTCGTGACGTTATTTACGGATGCAACTAAATTGCGGCGCAAGACGTAGTCATGCTACGATAAATTTTTGGTATAAAAGCTCAATTTATCATCATCAGAACAGAGGAACCAATGGAGGTGCTTGCCCGTCGGGCAAGCTGCGATAAGAAAACGCTAGCCCGACAAGTTATTCCACTAGCCCCGGGCTATCAGACAGCACTTTCGTCGCGCCCTGGTAATAAATTTCAACAGTTTGCTTCAAAAGGGTTATCAATCAAGGATATTTAATAATTAGAAGATAAGTGTACCATTTATGTAGTTGACTTCATTTGTTTCATAAAATCTTGATGCTATTGGATCCAGAGGTTTCTCGGGTTCAGATTCTGATGGCCATGGAAACTGAGTTTCTTTAAGTCTGCCATCTAGCACTTTCAGAAAGCAGTGGGCATCAGTGTGATCATGAATGGAGCTATGAAAATACAAATGAAGTATATAATGAAGCATCCTAAATATTTACTTTATAAAAAACTAGCGATGGTATATTGCCATTTCTGAGTCTTGATTGGTTTTAAGGCCATAGAATATGAGCTCAAATACCATGGAAAACTAATGTGGGAAGTGCATGCAACAGTGATAATGGCCAGGGAGCTCAAATATTGCAATTCTATGGGTGTTTTTATGAAAGCATTATTTTTTCACCCATGCTTGTTGGATATGAGATACACCTGACTCAGAGATATCCACCTTGTTGGCTATATACCAACTCATACCCAATGCACAATCACCGAATAATTAACAAATTCCCTAATGAATTAATTAACTTTGATCTGCACTTTTTCAACGCAGATAACTGCTTGTCATCCGCATCAGACTTTGATAGCCCATGTTCCTCTAGATGTATCCCGATAGCTAATGTTTGTGTTCACAGATCTTGCATTGGTATAAATTCAACATGCAAATATTTCTTTTTATTGTCATAGTTTCATTCATGTCTCTTTAGGAATTCCTTTACACTTATATTCATACACTCTCTTTTTATTCACTTTTGACTTGATCATGACGTTAGACGAATGCTGAAACGTCATTCCTTTTATAAAATATTTTTAACCACTGGTTTGAAGTTTTTCAATTTTATTATGTTTTCAGTTAAAGTAAAATTGTTAAAGAAATCTCTTCACCTATGTAACCTTTTCCATTCTGGAAAACTCACCAAATTACTACAAAGTTCAGTCCACTTGAGCCAGAAGACAGCAAATAAATTAACAGATTCCATTCATGAACTTTCACATCGATCTTTGGAACATCGACGTTTTCCCCTTTACAGTTGAATTCAATTCAGTTTAATAAAACAAATTTGGTGATTTTCTCTAATGAGATTCCCACTTGGATCAATTTATCACTTATTTTCAAGAGCTAACAGTGCTAAACTATAAACAGTTTGACAAAGTTTTCAACAACCGCGTGCGATGGTGTCATCTGACTTCCTCATTTTAATATGTGTCTGTTCTCTGGTGCAAAACGAGCATTAGCCAATGAGTGTGCAAGGATTTCTACAGTTATGGTAAAATTATTAAATTATCATTAGCTGCAGACTGTGACGGGAGTTATTATGAACATACATTTATACACACAAGAGGAATTATAAAATACCCGGCATTTTACCGGCATTTGAAAAGTGAGCATGTGGTCACTGACCAACGTTACCGGAATGAGGTGTAATGAAGTAATAAAGGTTGCCGCTATCTGAGCGTCTACTCGAAAGTTGCGTCAGATTGTACGCGCGCGATTTTTCACTAAAATCGCAAAAGTGTGATTGATTTACTGTGGATACTACTGATATTAACAGTGAAAACAGTGGGAAAACGCTATTTAAGACAGAACAATGTCAATTCATGAAATACGCCACGTTGGTACAAAGTTTTACCCACCTTCCTTGGCCTTCTCCCCAGCACAGAACGATCACGTTAAATTTGCCATTTCCTTCGTCTACCAAGTTCCTTGTGTACCTACGACATTGGGAAAGAATTTAAAAATACTACAAAAACTAATACCATTTCATTCAACATAAATTATCTGCGCAAGTATTACCTGTGAGGGTCGTAGTTCGCGTATTTTGCCCAATCCGCGGGATTTGAACGGTAGGACTCTAAAAACGAAATAACCTGATCAACATTGACGTGATCTTCGTCGAAAAACACATGAAGACCTTTAACAACGTCCTCCAGTGATTCGGGAGGTTTCAAACAGTTTTTAGCCTCCATTATAAAATAATTTTCCTCTGTCTCAAAACTTCGCAACCAACAACGCAATTATCCAAACACGTGTGCGCGCGCAAAGATTTGTTATGCGCTTGACGTCATAATGGGGAGCCCTCAGGCTGCCCATCCTTCGACCCCGCCTCCACTTTGTAACGCCAGCAAATATAAAGTTCACAAATAGGTATATATTGGATAACAAGAAATCTAGTTCTGCTACACTTGAGACGAACATTACCAATTCAGCAATCTTTTTTTCCTTTTGTCATTCGATATTAAAATGCGTCATTGTCCTCAACGGTGCTTTTAAAGCGTTTGATTACCTTTTAACCTTTCTCTCGGATCTGACTCTTTTCTTTACTTTATTCCTGTTCTCTTTCCTCGAATGATTAAATCCAAAATCACGTGGGCCACTATTTTGCCTATGAGAATTTAACTTTTCTTTTTTTCTGCGATGGTATAAGCATCGGGAGTGTCAAAACCCGACTCAAATTGCGATTCAAGGCACTGTATCGCCTTTTCTTCTGCACCGATCCCTTGTTTTTTAATAAAGGCCCTTTGAAATCAAAAGACACTTCTTTTAATCTTAACATTAAACTCGTATGTGTTTTTAGCTCTCAAAAACTTTACTTATGGATTTTGTAATCTTTGTTTTCGTGTCGATCATTTCATGTAAATGTACTTACCGATGGCTGCGGACTTTGTACCCAGAGCTTCCTTAGATCTGAATTTTGAAGGATTTTGATAAAAATTTTGTTTCTCAACTCCAGGGTGAACCTACTGTTATAAATGTACCCTGAATATCTTTTTGTTTGTTTCCACCGTGTCTCACTGTTCCAGCCATTGCATTGTTTTTAAAATAATTGCGAAGGAGAATACTCCCCCGATGAGTGGCTCTGGGACGAGAATAAGTTGTAGCCACGCCAGATAGCTTGGTAGCCACGCTTTATAGCACGAGGCTGCACTTTTTTTGACGAATAATTTTTGGCTTTGGTTTACTGGTTTTCTGGTTCCCTTGAAATCTACTTGCTCTATTTGTTTGATTTGCTTGTTACTGGATATGGCCACAACTGAAGAAACCCTTTCGGAGTACGAGAAACTATTTGCGAAGCGTTTTACGAGTGAAGATGCCGAGTACGTGAAGACAGTGAACAGACCTCAAGCTTCGCCTCCGTGCCTGACCGATTGGCTCAACCCTGGATACAGAGACAGGTAAAGAAATTATAACTCTAATTCTAATTACTACCAAAACATGTGATTATCTGTAAATTGCATTTCCAGTCAAAATAAAGCTAGCATTATATCCCTAAGTGGCTTTTTACATAGAGGGAGGCCGGCTAGAGAGCTGGTTACCTACGAAGCAAGGCCCAGTTCAGACGTCGTGCTACTGCCATGCCGATTTTAATTGCCGGTTTGCAACCAATTCCGAGAGATTCAAGTGACAATAAACGTTGTGGCCCTGTTGGATGTGCAAACAAAAGAGGCTAACCAGGAATTCAGGAATTAAGTTCTGAATCAATCAAACTTTTGAATTAAGTTTGGCATAGCAACAACTTCGACAAGCTCAGCCGTGCTACTCGACTCTGGCAGGACATGTGAATCAGAGTTGAGTTTCTGTCGTGCTACAGTCCGCAGTTGAGTGCGGCACGGCAGAAGCATGATCTTCTGAAGTGGGACTGACTGAGCTACCTGGGCGAGCCAGCGTTACCAATCGGACCAAATTGAACGTTTGATTAATCAAATCCAGTCAAGCATAATCAAACTCAATCATTTGATTGGATTTGGTTGAGTTTGGTAATCACACAATCAAACTCTCACAAAAAAAACTTTGAGCAATTGAATGACTTTGGGCTGGAATAGTTGACTTTGGATTCATGGCCGGGTAATATTCAATTTGAAATATCAATAGCGGGTGAATAAGAGCGTCACAAATGCAGGTGTATGTCCCTGAATAACAAATGAAATAAATCCATAAACTGATAGGAAATTACTTTATTTGTCCATTTTATTATCACAAGTTATCCTGCCATCTGCCATTCTTTAGTTGCTTATTTCTGTTATTGTGTCCTGTGTCAATACTGTATTCTTTAAGGATTTTGTTGATTGTCTACAATGTAGCTTTCATCCTTTTTACTTGTATTTTCCATGCTTAATGTTTGTTTGAATAAAGTTGTTATTGTTAATTATCAATTTGAAGCTGTTACTTAAAGTGCCCATAATGTCAAAAAAAAATTTTCGCTCATCTAATTCTACATTTCACCAAATGAACTTCAGCAAAAAAAATTTTCGATTTGGAAAAAACGCAATTTTTTTTTTACGAATTTTTACAAAGTTCAAAATTCTATTTTCTTGCGGTCGACCCCTGCCGCTGATCACAAGAGTAACATGCTCAAAATGACCACGTGACTGATATCTGTGACGTAGGTTCAGGAACCTTCCTTGACCTTT
Organism: Blastomussa wellsi; assembly: GCA_947652115.1. NCBI lineage: Eukaryota > Metazoa > Cnidaria > Anthozoa > Scleractinia > Plerogyridae > Blastomussa > Blastomussa wellsi. Next base: position 31,593,096 of record OX393562.1, read on the forward strand.
AGTGAAAAAATACACAGGTCGTGTGCGGGTCGTTTACGATATTGGTAAGCTTTAATACGTGTCCTAAATGGAGACAACTATGAAGCAAAATTCTCACTTGTTTTCAAGTCAGATAAGTCACGACCCAAATCACGTGTTCCTGAACCTACGTCACGACTCACTTCAAACCGAGGAAAACTGGTGCAAATGGTGGACCAAAATGGTGGCAAATTTGAATGTCTTTAAAAAATTATAAAAAAATTGTGTTTAATCCAACTTGTAAAATTTTTTCGCAGAAGTTCATTAGGTGAAATGTAAAATTAGATGAGCGAAAAACTAATTTTGACATTATGGGCACTTTAAAAAGACTACAAGTATCAGGTTGAATTTAGGGTGAATTTTAGATTTTTTTGGATTTTGCTTGATTAAGTTCAATTGGGTCCAATAAGCTTGAAAATGGAATACAAACAAACTCTCTCACACAAACGTTTTGATTCAGTTGTGTTAGATTGTTGAACTTACAGCTGTATCGAACCCAATCGTTTGATTACATGTAAATTTGATTACCAAACAGTTTGATTAGTACTGTTGGGGTTTCATACATTTCTTTACAAAACCAGTTGTGAGACAGGGTAGCCCGCCTAACCGATGTACCCTGTCTGCTTGCCCAAGGGCTCGCCAAGAGTTCTCTGTAGCTCAGATGGTTTGAGCGCCCAATTGGTGTCTTGGAGGTCATGGGTTCAAATCCTGTCAAGGACTCGGAGCTTTTTCTTGTCCCATGCTCGTGATCATAATTGATCATTTCATCTTATCACAATAATAGCCGTTCTCATAGCCACAGCAGTGGGAGCGATAGCAGAAGCTATGAGAGATCCAGGCATGACAGTGGGCGGGACTATGGCAGACGATATGGGGATCATGACGATCGACAAAGAGGTGGTGATAGACATGGCTCGTACTATGGCAGGGATGATAGGTACGGAGTGTCACAATTTCGCTGAATAACTGTGCAATGTTTAGATTGAGCAAATTTTTGTGTAACATATCAGTGCTCAAAATTGGAAATTGATATGTCTTCTCAATCAAACATAAAACTATGGAGAAAACAAAGAAATAAAATATCAATTAAGGGTGCGTGTAATAAAACTTATTCCAGAATAAGAAGATACCCTGGATTACTGGTTTTCCAGGATAGCTATCCTGTTCTGACATCAAAGAAACGTTTATCCCATTTGCAGAATAATGGTTCACAATATAACACCAAGATTACAGTTTACTGTGCAGAGATTTTGAAGGTCGCTGTTGTCAGTACTTGTCAGAACTTCTTGAAGAAGAACACTTAAATAACAAGAAAGATTTCATCAATGATTTTATGTCCTTGTTTTGTTTTGTGTCTATATCACAACCACAAAAAGCTGTTTGCATCATGGGATATGCTTAGGATATGCTGAAACAGTTGTGCCAAGTTATATTTCAGATTTTTTTGTCTTCCAGTGGAAATCTATGAACAGCTTGTTATCATTCTCTCTGCCACAGGCGACTGCCAGTTTTTTGACGAAAGGCCAGAGTGAAGACAAAATGATTTCATTATTCCATTTTTCCAAGTATTCTGCTCTAGGGAGCAGAAAACGTGAATGTATTCTGTGTGTAACTAGTGGCATAAGAATAGTGACTCGATCAAACAGACATTCGGATTGTTCTAATCAATTCTTATTCGAGAACATGGTTAATCAGAGGCACCCTAAGATCCTAAGATCACACTTCTAAACCATGGCAATTGGCATTTTCCAGCAAATGAGTCCAGCAAAAGGATTTGCACAATTTTGTAAATTGAGAGTAAAAAACCCAAGTGATCACACACAAATTGGTGTAATTGAGATTATTTGGGGAAATTTGAAATCCACGACACTACAGTATTTTCTTGGTAATAATGTTCGGTGCCCAATTAGATCATGTTTTCATGTGGCATGTTCATGATTACATGTAGATGCAAACATTGGAAAAACAGATGAATTATCTCCATATTTACTTGATTAGAAGCTGCTGTGTTTATTGCATATTCAGTGTTTCCATTGCAGCCTTTATTCAAGGACAGTGTTTATTTTAGCCTGTGTCACAGACGTAATCTAAACCTGGTTATATGCCAATTCCGAATTTCGGAATTTCATTCTTTTATTGTCAAGTCAGCATCGAGGGCGGTGTTTAAACAAGGGCAGCATTTAACCAAGGGTGGCCTATATTTGAGGGTGGTGTTTAATTGAGTGAATATGGTAACAATCGTTTTACATTACTGTCAAAGTCCTGAGCTCTGTGGTGTTCATCTACTTCAGCAAACTATTATTTAAGGTTTCTTTTGATTTGAAGGCAATTTTAAAAATTACCAAACATGACTACATTCACACTGATTCAAGCCCCTTTAATTTACTGAATTATTTTATGAGACAGAGATTTTAGCTTTGCAACAATGACTTCATCATCAGTTGTTGGGCATACATACTGCTTATCCAGGAAGATTTGTTAAGAAACTACGGTATGTTTTAACTGTTACAGATATGGTGGGCGCTATCGAGATGATCGTGGTCACAGAGGATACGAGGATCGCCAGAAACCCGCAACAGAATATGGCTCACGAGGATACTATGAGTTTTTCTACTGATCTAAACAATAATCCATTTTAGGTAGATTGCAAGTTTTTGCTAACCACAGCGATGCAAACATCAAATATTTAGTGTGCACAAATTAAGCTGTTTCTAAACACATGATCCAACTGGTGTAAATTATAAAACTGTTTATATGTTAGGCTGCTGGTTTTGCTGGGATTTCAATGAGATTCAGGTGGAAGGAAAGTATTTTTTTGCCATTTGCTTCTTACCTACCATGCCAAACTAAATTGATAATCCTACTTAAATGTAGAAAAAAAAATTATAATTTTCTTTTCCCACACTTTATTGTGGATTGTGTTCCTTTTGTTTAATATGCATTTGTATCATAAGTTCTGAGTGGACGATGTATTAGCCTTCCTTAAATAAAACTTACTTTTAAAGCATAAAATCTGCGGGTGTTTTGTTATGATAGTTGTTGGCCTAGGAGGGGCCAAATTGGTTGTCTTTCCTTCAAGAGTGCAAGAGAGTGTTAAGGTTGAGGAGAGGAGGGAGGGTGGGCTGGGGGAGTTCATCCCAGCTTTTTCACTGTTTCGTGGAATCCTCAAGTTGATCATACAAGGAGGAGTCCCTGGAAATGAGTTTGTTACCAACGTTATTTCCTATTCTCGTCCCCAAAGCTGCTTGCTCCTCTAATCTGGCTGGACCAGTGTATGGGGAACAAGGGGCTCTGGAGACAGATTTGACTGGCTAAAATCTAACAAAGGGAGTCTAATCAGATCACCTGAATCGAATCCGGAACATCTCTGGCATGCCAACATCCCTCATCCCTATCACACCACCACACGACCAAGCTGATCCGCCAAATCCCAGCAAAATTTAATTATAAAAGATGACTTTCTATACTTGTAGTATTGTCCAAGCCAACAAATAAAAGCTAACCGCAAACCAGTGTGCAAGTGAACAATTAAGAATTTGATGAGTATTAGTCTATCACCAAATTTTAACCAGTTTCAACCTAGTCCAGGCCTAAACTAGAGCAGATATAGCTGCTGCTCTTGGTTATCGATTATGGCATCATGGCATGGACAGAAATCAGCCCCGCCGAAAGAAAGCGGCTCGGAACGAGTGTGCAAATGTATTTATCATGGGTTACGTAACCCTTTGTCTGGGGTGTTGCCTGGTATGTGCGAATCATTGCTATTTTGAACGCGTTGCTTTCATTCGCGTCATACGATCTTATAACGTGAAGCAACAGTCAACGCAAAACCCTCCAAATCGCTCAACTTCGCCATTTTGAGCCGAGGAACGACAAAATACAACACCTGAGGTAACTTCACCTTTATTTCAACCAAAAACAATAAGCATTACTCGAAATAAGTTTTCGATAGTAGGACGCTTTCAATGTTCCCATACATTTCTTCATATTTCGAACATACAAACTCGCACTGCTTGTATGGGTTCCCTGTGATGACCAATGACCATCAGTTTCCATATTCGCATTCCCAAGCTCCTATGCGCGTTTATTGTATGGTTCAGTTTGGATTGTAGGCTTTCATATTGTTAGTTGTTCTCTAGTTTCTGTTTGATTGTTTAATTTGTTATCACCTATTTTGCTTGTAAAGACATACTGATAAAATTCACGGCTCGTGTTGACACACCTCAACAGTGGTTGCTTATTACATGATAAAAGAATTTGCTCATCCAAATTGGACTTTATAGACAGGCTTCGTAGTCTTTCTTCACGTCTTCATCACCAAGGCTTTAACACTACTGCGCTTCTCAAATCGTTTAATAAATTCTTCAAGCGCCACGGTGAAATCATTCGCGTTAAATATGACATTACACTTAGGGAATTGAGATCAGCGGTTTGTGATTGAGAACCAACAACGTATCCTTTGCTTGTTTGTAATTGTTACGCCGTCTTTGTAACTCTAATTCATTTATACGCGCTGCTTCCGGGTCCTTCATTTGGATTTGAAGGCGCGCGCGCGTATTTTCGTATGTGGTGCGCGTGTTTGGTTTATTTAGTTGACGTGTATGCTTAGTTCGCAATTTAACGGTTTAATTTATTTTTCGTTGTTTTCCTTATTACTTTTTCTTGTCAGTAACTGTGCTCACATCGTGGGTGGCTCCACCTGAAATGTTCTGCAATTGGTATAGGATTTAATGGCGCCGAAACCAATTGTGGAATTACAAGCATTTTAGGCATCCTACTGATGAACGGTTATGGCAATTAGATATTTTTTACAGGAGCCAACATTGAGATTGTGGTCTGTCGCCTTTGAATTGTATTCCTTTGGTAACGAATTAGAATACAATAATTTATTTCCCGTTTTAGTGAATTTTTTATGCATCCTTTCCTTTCGGCATTCTCAGATATCTGCAGCCCGTCACCTCTTTAAAAGGGTCATTTGATTTTTCCTGACCAAACCTCCGGTCATTCTTGAATGATGTATCAAGCACTGCTAACTCGGGCGCCTGGAAAGTTCTATGCGATTGCCTTCTTTTAAATTTCGTTTTCAGTCCGATCAGGCGTGCGACCACAGCCCAGCTAACGCTTCCTCTAGGATCCTTGGTAACAGTATCTTCGGCTTTTTTGAACCTTTGTAAAGCGCTGCTTCGAGAGTAGTCGAAAGTGGCTCGGTCCTTTTCTCTCTGAGCTTTGGTTGGTTGATTCTTTAGCTCCTCGCATTTCGACAGATTTAGTTCTCGTTTCCTCAAAGTTTCGTTGTCAGTTTGTTTGGTTGTGCCAATTTTCGGTGTCTTCTTGCATTTTGGACCAGATATTCTTCGGCCATTATCAAAATGAACGCTTTCCCTCTCCTTCGCATGCGATTTGGAACTTAAAAGAGCAGAATTTGACGCAGTCATTTTGATAAACAAGATTTCCTCCCTTGTTCTGGGGTTGTGTTAGTACTGGTACATTTTGGTCTCGAACAAGCCAGTGTCATTCCCAAATGTGTCCTTTGACGGTAAATAGAAGGCGCTATATTTCTAGCTCCACTCCTTGCATCACCTAAGCCATTTTTCTGTGCTATTTTGTTCGAGTGTGCTTTCGTTGATATTTCGGGAAGACGGTCACTCCACACGCGGGCAGACAACGTCTTTCTTCCTAACTTTGCATGTTGCTTGGACAGGAATTCAACTTTCCTATACAAGAGAAAAGCTATTTCTTTTTCCAGCTGCTTCTGAATACAAGCGCAGTATTTCTCAAGCTGATTTTGTTTGTGACTTTTAAGCGCCTCCGTTTGCCTCTCCTGTTCCGTAGCTAGGGAGTATACGAATGACTCCATCGGACTCCATCGCGGCCAAAGAGTACTGATCTTCAGATACTTGTAGCTTGAATGTTACTCCCAGAAAACTACATTGATTAGTGCAGTTTGCAATCTGCTGGACGGTATTGTGTGGTTTGCATGTAATTTGATGTAATTGTGGTCGTTATCAGGTCATTACTTACGATAAGGTACCATTAATGAGACCATTTCATATTTTTTTGGTCAATTTACCAAACTTTAAAGTCCCGTAGCATGCAGTTGAGTGTAATTAAATGCAACTTGAGTTTCTCCCTGTTCACAAGAACATTTTGAACTTGCTTGCCGCTGGAATATATGAGCAAATCGCTTCACCGTTTTTCTACACAATCATGCACAATTGAAATCACTGTTGGACCGTGTAAGACTTAAAGGAGTGCAGACCACAATGAAGTAGGCGGTCTGAGGGTTTGGTTTCCTCAATGTTTTGAATGAAAACTGAAAACATATTATGAAAGTCTAATGAACACTTTTGTTTCCCGAAACAATCAACAACAACAAGAACCGGAAATGCGATATTTAGTGGCGCAATGAGGAAAATTTAATCAATGGCAAAGTTTACGTAAGCTTTTCAAACGAACGCTTCTTTCTTCTAACGTTTTCAAAATTTAGCCTTGGTTTTGGAAAGTTTCGTTGGTAATAAAACAAAGGAAACAACTGATCTTCCGCGTATACGCTTCACCTTAAAATATCATCGCTTCTTCTATACGAACTGAGTGTTCACCGTGTTCAACTAAGAGGTAAAAATATACTGAGCTATATACAGGTAGCTTTTCTGTCCCTTTGGAATGAAAAGATGAGAAAAGACGGCTGTACTCGCAGGTTTTATTTAAGAAATACGCTCTAAACCGCATTTTTAGTTTCTTTTGTCCTCCTTTCTCGTTGATTCAGTTACACTCTTTCAAAGCTTTCAAAACCAACCTACCAAGTTAATATATTAACTGAGTACTGAAAACGAACAAAAACAGGAAATGACCGCCATTTCTTCTTACAAGCACTGAGATTTGAAGGTTGTTGAAGGCCAAAGTCTTTTAAAAGTGAATAAACTGTAAAATTGAATATAATATGCACAGACATCAGCATATATAATCAATCACGCTGTCATAATGAAAGTGCCTCCGTTGTATCCTGATGTTAAATTACACACACCGTGTATGTATGATGGGATGAATTCTGAAACGGTTAAAAGCTGGAACGTTTCTCGTGGAACGTCTAATTAATTCGTTTGATTGGATATGAACACACTGGAAAACTGAATTTAGAGGCAGAGAGAGAGAGAGAGAGACCCTGGGAACGAGGGTTTTTTAATTCAGGACCGCCATTCCTGACAAGTGCTCCGATCCATGTTTTAACCGGTTAACTTTTTCATACGAATTCTTGGCGTAAAAAGTGTCCAGGAATGTTTAAAGATTGAGCAATAATTTTTTTCCTTTTGAGAAAGCTGTCCCATATCGCTTGTGATTTCGTGGCTTCGCTAACAAGCTTACAGCCTTTTTTTTCAGTCTGTCGCCCGGCGTTAATTAACGAAAAAACACGGCTTGCAGTCCACACGTGTTCACAACTGCCTTGTTTTCTTACAAGCATTGGGATTTGAAGGTTCTTGAAAGCCAAAGTCTTTCAAAAGTGAATAAACTTAAAATTGAATATAATATGCACAGACATCAGCATACATAATCAATCACTCTACTTCTTTTATGAAAGCACTCAAAGGATGAATTTACGTATTTTTCACCATTGTTCTTTAAACAAAAGCTAAGAGAAAACTTTTTGTACAGCTAAAAGATACCCTATATATTCCAAACAAGGTTTGTGTTGGCTGTATATATGTCAACGCGTCGAAACGAATATTAAATTAGTTTTCGTTTCATGACATCTTTTGTATAGCGGTCGGCAGAGGGAAAAGTTATAATGTCCCACGGATTGTCTTTAAAAGACCTGGCTCAAAAGGATGCCATGTGCAGTGAAAATCTCAAGAAAGCTTTGGACATTAATTCCACTTACGACGAAGACTTAAGGAAAGGGCTGTCGTGTCTGCGGAAAGAAAGAAGAAGTTTAATGAATACGCTTACCCAACAGAAGCTCAATTTTATCCAGAGAAAATGCAAACTGCCATCCATTAACAGGGCTCCTTCGGAGGCTGGAAATGCCATGATGCAGAAAAAGGTTGCTTTGTTTTGCAACGGTGTTTTCTCCAATAATAATACGACAAGTCAACACGGTGGTTCTTTGGCACTGCAATCACGAACTCATGGCCAAATTTCTAGTAGTAGCGAAATGGGTTCATTTTATAAAGGCCAGAAAGCCAGCGATTTTGACATAAGCTTGTCCACTATGCTGGACGAAGATGACAATTATGTACCAATCACTTGCCTTGCATCAACAAATGACGCAGAAAGTAACGACTTCAAGCTCAGGCCAGGAAACGCTTTAGGTAGGGAAACCTGCCAGATACTTCCCTCGCCCGGAGTGCCCATTCCATCACCACGCTCTCCAGTTTTATCTCGAATGCAAACTTTGAGCACTCTAGACCCAAATGAAGGCCGCCGGTCCTTGCCTTGTTCACCGCGCATCCAAAGGCGACGAGCTAACACATTGGACACATCAAGCAACTCTGCTCTCAGTAATAGTTGGTCTAATTTGAAAACAGCCTTGGCACGCTCGCTATCAACGCCAACAACAAAGCAAGGTTCACGGATACGGGCGGAGTCGTTGCCCATAGACCCCGAGGTAATTATAAGTTCATTTTGATCGGAATTCCAGTCGTGAAGGCGCAGTTTGGTTTTATTATTCAAAATCACACAAAAAAGCGTACGGATTGGTCGGCCACACAATTCCAATCTCAGTCGTGTAGGAGCATTTTGGTTTATTTATTTAGTTATTTAATTACAATCAGTATCACAACCGAAAGGAAGCTTAGCTTCGCTTGCCAGATGCGCGGGCGAAGAAAGCGAGCAGTACAGTCAATTGGCTGTACTTTAGGTGAAGGTGGTGCATGGATTAGAAGCTGTTTTACTGATCGCATGAAAAAGTTAACAAACTTTAATTAATCTCTAATGTATAAAGGTGGCCATTTTACAAACACTTCTTTCAAAGTAACGTAGACAGTTCGGCATTGTTAAATTCCGTGAATGTCCGACATTCTGACATCGCGAGTTTGTTTGAAAATTTATGTAATCTTTTTATCAGTATTGGCCTAAGTGAACTTACATTTTTCGTTTTTGTCTTTTGCGGGGTAATTATCTTTTAAGATGATTATTATGACGTAAAAGTCATTCATCTCTATAAAGTGGCTCTATATAGAATTGATAATTAAACACTAGCCTGCGTGGAAGGCGGTTGGAAGGGTGAGGATAAAGGGAAAGAGAAAAGAGCGCGAAGCGCAATCGGGGAGAAACGCGTAGCGTGATCGGAGAGAAACGCGAAGCGCGATCGGGGAGAAGCGCGACGCGTGAAGTGAAGGAGTTCCCTCTCCCTTTCCCTTAGCGTTCTTCTCGCTTTCCCTTTTCCCTTCTATTTCGAACCGCCTGCCTCGCAGGCTAATTAAACACGAAAGAGTGTTTTCCATCACATTTCTAAACACCGAGGAGGGAATTGAAAATAGGACGCGTAGTGGTCGAGTTACTAGTGTGTCTGGAAATGTGATCGTAAACGGAGTAGATAGTGAATTAATAATTAGTTTATAGAACTAATCATATAACTTCACAAGTAAATGGGTGGTACAAGAGGAGTCGGAAGTCAGAAGCAAACCAGTTTTACCGGCCTCCAACAGGATCACTCCAATAAACCTTTAACATGCCGCGTTGGACACTGGAAATATATTTAATTCCGCGACCTTGAGAAAGGTAACAGCACTGGTGCCCAATCCCTACGCGGTGTGTAAAAGGTCTATTATTACGATTATTTTTTGTTCTTAATTCAAAAACATGGAAGAACTTTCTCACTTCTCAACCGCCTTGCGACACCCACCATCGATATCCACAATCTGACTATGGTCTATTGCAATAGCTATCACACATCATTTGACTGCTACTCCTAAACAGTCTGGCAGTCAAGCAACCACCTCCGTTAAAAAAGAAGCTTGTTGCGCTCCCGCCGGTACTACAGTACAATCACCGGGATTGGTTTTCACATGGTTTTCGCGTTTGCTACGAACCACAACATACCCTTCGTAAACCAAAAGATGAGATCGCGACGAGGAGAAATGTGGGTCCCTTTATAACATCCAGTGTAAACGAGGTTACAACTGAAGAAGGAATCCGGATGGATTTCGAAAGCTCTGTGTAACTTTTAAGGAAATTGTTTGCGTGGAGGAATATTTCTCTTTTCTATATCATGTCCGGGATGTGATTCTTGCATACGAATTATCCTCTTAGAAAGAGTTACAAAATATGAAATGCGTTTATTTTTCGGAACCAGGCCGGCGAAGTGAAGGGATTTTAAATAAGGTCAGGGTTTTGAGGCCTATGCGGCATCATTCCACCAAGTCTTTCCCCACCCCCCACCCCTCCCCCATTTTATACCATATATATAATACATGTAAGACATGGTTATACTGTCTTGAAGGGTTGCCAAGTGAAATCAAAATTAGCCTTGTTTTGGCTTTATACGATCAGAAATTTGGCTTCATCTGCCATTCGTAGACTTTCCCCCAATTAAGGTAATTTTGGTCCACGTATTAACGTTTCTTTTTTTCATATTTCAGTCTGTAGATAAAGGGAAGCTTTCGCCGAGGGGACCAGCTTCGCCTCAGTTCAGAAGATTACGAGCCTTTCAGTCTACTAGAGCTGACCAATCACAGTCCGCTCAAGAAGACCTATTCCACTTACCAAGACTACGGGACGCGCGCGACGCGCGGGGCTCACTTCCAGTTATATTAAACGACGGCGGTGAAGAGAGAAACAGAAGAAGGGCGAACAGTCTGATTACGGATAAAACTACAAAAGACTTATCTCCGAGAAGAGAAAATCAACAGATTTCCTTAAATATCGGAAATGAGTGGTTTAGCGAGTCGTTCTCCAAAGTTATATTGCCTGAAAGTGTGGAGGAAGATACCAAAGACACGACAAGACTGGAGAAAGGTGATGCACTTTTATGGTGCACTGACGATGATGACGACTATGACACTGAGCTACACCCCTTTGCTGCACAGAAAGAGAAAAAGCTTCATTCTCTTGAGGACATCAAACACACGCGCTATCTGCGTATGAAACCCCCGCACCATTGGTTACCTAAGACAGGGAATGTGCCCAAGAATTTGTTGTCGTCGTCCATTATCGTCGGGCACACGAAGGTAATCAGTGGTAATACAGATCGATCCAGAGAGGAAAAGGAAGATGGTGAGATGGAAGATGATGCTGAACAATTCAAAACAACGGTGAAAGAGAAAAATGGCTCTCAAATAGGCGAGGACAGTAACTGCAGTTTAGAATTTGAAGATAATTCTACTTGAAGTTAAGCGTTTCTTGTCGATCGATCGAAACTGATTTAGCTTGAGTATTGAGTTGAGCCGCATATAGCAACGAGGAGAAGTGTTTCTATCAGTCCCGCCTCAACACCCGGGCCCATATTTGCTATTCTGAGACTCGACTGGGTTTCAATCCGGTGCAGTTTAGAGTAGCTACTATAAAAAAAGGCTTTCAACCGAGTTCAACAATGCATTTGTAAATATGTTTTTTTTTTCGTATATATAACTGAGAAAACAGTTACATCACACACAGGCTACTCTGATAATTAATATTCAAAGACGTCCTGAACTAGAGCAGGGCTAAAAGGGTTTTTGTTCAGCATTTAAAATGATATATAACAAGCATGAGAAATATATTTGAGCATGCAGAGGGTTAACCTTACTCGAGGTTATTTCATTCATTATAGCGGTACGATACAGTGGAACCCCGCCTTACGCCCGTTAACTCCTGCCGACACCGCGGGAAAAACGTGAAATTTGAACATTTTGGTAATTTGACCCCTGAATATTTAAGGGTTTAAACAAAAAGTAGATTGTTTTCTGCTTCTTCACCTCGGAATTTGCTGTATCCAAGCTCGCTCGTTTGGGCCTAAATTATGTCAATCATGGGTTACATGGACTTGACTTCCATTGGTGATGATGATCACCTCAAGAAATCGTGACGTCAGGCACATGCACGGTTCGTCCTCCTGCCGACACTGTGGAAAAACGAAAATATGAGCATTTTGGCAATTTTTTTAAGGAAGCCCCTGAATATTAAGGCTAAGATTTATACTAGAGGTACATTGTTTTATGTTTATTTACCTCTCAATTTCCACATTCATAATTTTGCTTCCAATTTTTGCAAAAAGCGCCGTAGGTTCGCTCGTTTCTAAGTAAAATTCTGCACCGTCGTTGATGCATCTGGGTCGTCATGGCTTCCCTTGCTGACGATGACCACATCGAGAAATAGTGGCGCCATGCGCTTGCGCGTCGCCTTTCTCCGTGGTGTCTCCTGCCAACTCCTGCCGCCCTCCTGCCTCGTCCCCAGGCATCGCTTCTCCTGGCATGCGCGATGCGCTTTGTGTTATGGGATTGATAGCGCGTGGTTCGCTTTATTAATAACTTGTGTGATAATTAAGGACGGCGCAAAACTATTTACAATGAACGGTTCATGGTGATGCAATCATAACAATGAAAAGCAAAATATAATCTACGGAATATGCATTAAAAAGCTTAAAATTGGTCTTAAATGAATGATTTAAAAATAATTCGAAGGAGTAACAAAACATGTCGCTTCATGTTAGAACATTGGGTGTGATAATGCGCGTGTAACGAGAACACAAAGAAAACTATTTTCTGCTATTTACAATACATGAGACGTTCCGAAGAGCTTCGCAGTGACCTGAACTGCTGTACTGATATACCGGACATATCTGATGGTCTTACATGAAAGTTCAGTGCCGCTGACCATTTACTTCAGGGGCCCAAAAGACCCCAACATGGCTGCCATAATGGCGGCGCTCTGCGCTCGGAATTGGGAAGTTTTTCAGCCTTTCAAAGGTGAGCACTTCTTAGTTAACTTCCATTTAACTTTTAAAAACAACAGAAAAAGTAATTAGCAGCATATATATATTATATTGGAATATTTATTGTTTGTTGTTAGTTGTTACTAAGAATGGTCTATGTTTATCTGATGTTTACAAGCGGGAGCAGGAGATTTGCACACGCATGGGGCAGCCAGGGCTATTACTAACTCCACGAAATGGGGTGCTCTTCAATTAGGTTCAATTGTAAAAAACTGTAGACCTTATCAATCACATGATATTGTAAGTGTGGAGGTAGACTTACAAGCTCAGACCACAGGCAGCCCAAGTTCTCCATGTATAAATCTTTAATTAGGATAATTGCCTATAGTTTACACTACTCCGGCAATGGGCAGCACCAGCTATTTACCCCCCCCCCCCCCTAGAGTACATTGATATGAATTGATTATTGGGAAATTGAACCCGTTATTCGTTTCAATATTGCATTCAGTTTGAAAAGGAGCGGATCAATGCTCAACTCAAAAGACGGTTTTTGATTGGACTAGGCGAGAGATTTCCTTGGCTATTTACATTTCGCAGAACGTGCAGAAATTCTTATTTATGTAAATGGTGGGAAGAAAAGAGTTTTCTTGCGAAGCTCTTACACGTTTTTCGTGAATATTTTTATGTGGCTCACTTCCGACATGGGAAAAATTCTTCAAGGTTCCGTATGTACCATTGAAAATCGAAAGTTGTCTTCCTAACATTACGCGCTGTCACTTGCAAGTCACGAATTTCCTATCTGGATTTGTCTGAGTGGTTTCCCAAGCTTGTGAGTTCAGCCAATGCAAGTTTGTTCCTTGCCGCCATTTTGAAAAGGAAACAATAATTCCATATAAGGAGCATCTCTTGTTCACCTAGTCCAATCAAAACTCGACTTTGATTTGAACATTGATGCGCGTCTTTTCAAACCGAATGCAATATTTGGAACAAATAACGGGTTCAATTTTCCAATAATCAATTCATTAATGTACTCTAGGGGGTACGCTTCACTTGGTTTGACTGTAACTATTAACAATAACACAGAAGTCACTAAGGCAAAACGAGAGTCTTGAAGGGGGCAATAGAAGTTCAGGAAGGAAGGAACCTCTGCTTGCCGCCTCGACTTTCTTTAATTTGCCACTCGTCAACCAAAACGGATGAGTCAGTCCGGTTCAAAACCAGTTTTAACCATTTTACCGCAGTGTGCGTGCTCCGTGATAGAAATTGCTGATTAATTATGTGCCTGCGGTTTGTTTTTACACTTGTCAATTTCACAAAACGACCTACTTTTTGTCACACAATACCACCCGGCAAGAACAAGAACAAGCCAAATTTACTGAGGGAGATATATAGAGAACTACCCATTATTTTGTACAAGAAAGGAAAATTGCTGAAAGACGTACTTGTAAGATCGAAAGTCTAAAGCCAGAGAAATAACATTTGCGAATAAACAGTGGGAGTCGTGCAGGCCTGTTACAACATACAATGGTACCACTTTCATGGCTTTCATCAGTTGTGAAGAGTTCCGCTCCTCGGTGTTAAAGCTGTTGGGTAAGAGTTGAAAGGAATTTGTCGCCCTTACAGTCAGATAGCAGAGATAATTGACCCAAGCGGATTTTTTTTTTTGCGAGCTTTGGGCGACCGGCTTGACTTGTCAGTCGCTTTACACTGATTGTTTTCCTCAGTCCAGACCTGAGAGATTAGCAGAAATCGAGCTTAAACAAAGAGTATCTATTGCCTGGTAACACTGACAGTTCTGTTTGGTAGCCACATGGTCTACCCACTTGACAATACTGAACAGATACCTGTAGGTCAAATTTTCCTTCTATGATTCCCTGAAATTTATCCCGAACACCATGATTGTGCATCTTTCCACGCATGCTCAAGGCAGTAAGCAGAGGTTCCTTCCTCTTCCCAACTTATCTAGGAAGATCGAAGGGACCTATGCTCGCAGGATACTCCGAACCCAGTATTTTGTCTTATTTCTGGGGTTGTGTGTGTGTGTTTGTGTGGACGGGGGGCACTCTCAAGGCTCCACTTCCAAGGCTGGAAAACTGGCATTACTACCTTCATAATGTAGATAGGATTTTGCACGCCCTCTGATTGGTCAAACCGGGATAAGCTCCGGCCTGATGGGCCACTAGGCCCAAATGCAGACTTTACCTGATCGGTCAAAAACCCATGTATTATCAAAATTTTGTATCAACTCAGCTGTGTTCTATTGGAAATCTGCGAATCTGATTGGTTCTCCCACTATTTTCTATTCGCCGATAGATAACGATCGTGCGCATTTTGCTCTTTGAAGGCACGATTTTTATTGATTTTTAAAAAGTAAGTTTTGGAAAGAAAACGTTTTGAGTTTCTACTAAAACCATTAGACTACTTGCCCTCGCTTTCTATGAGCGATAGTAAACTCGGCTGTGCCTCGTTGACTATTTGCTCATAGAAAACTCGGACTTGTAGTCTAATTGTTAAATAAAACACATAAAATTGTGTTTTATTGTTTTTTGCCAGCTTTACTCTAGTGAAAATTCGCTGGAGATGCCGGTAAACATTTGCTATAAAGAAATTCCAGACAAAATTCTGAGTCAACTGCAGAAATAGTTGAGGAAACTTCTAAGTTCAAGAGGAAAGTAGAAAAGCGAAATTAAATTGCGGACATATGAGAACACTCGAGAAATGTAGAAAGCACTCGGCTGTGGCTCATGTTTTCTACATTTCCCTTGTATTCTCAAATGCCCATCTTGTTTTATGACAGTACAATACATACAACCAGTTGCAAAATTAGTTGAGACATTTTACATTCTAAAGTAATTAGTGGCATGTCCCTGATCAGACTAATTCTTTTGCCCCCTCCCCCCTTATCAATGTTGCTAGCTAACCAAAACCATTTCCAAAACTATGATTAACAACTTTGAAGTGGAGAGAGGGGGGGAATATTGGTTAGATGTAGTCGATCTCTTATCGCGCAACGATGCCAGTAGGAAAAGCTGTTGTTTAGAAGGCGTGTCTCAACAATTTTGTAACTGTTTGTAGCTTAGGCTTCTTTATTTGTTAAATAATTAATAGGTTTGCCTGGAGTCATTATGCAAAGTCGGACAGCTGCCAAGAAATCTGGAGGCTACACAAGGAATAAGCAAAACCACAACAGGAAAAGGAAAGGCAGGAATTATGGACCAAAAAGATTTGAAGGTAAATTTCTAAAACAATGTGTAGTGCCATAAATTATGTATACCCGCCCCCCCCCCCCCCCCCCCCACGGTAACATGTTTACCTACACACCACCTGGAAACCAGCTTTTGTCGTGTGTGGCTAGCATAGTGAAATAACGTTGTACTTACTTACTCATGGAAGGGATTTTTCTGTTAGACCCCTACCCTTCATACATTTCTTTATTTTTTGGTCTTTGGGAACCTCTCCCTCCCCCCCCCCCCCCCTCACCACCAGGAATTTCCAGTCCCTTCAGTGGGGGAGTATGGATATCTTCTGAAACTATGCAACCCTACACTTTACAGAAAAAAAATATGAGCGAACATTTCCGGTTATATATACAACTGCCAACCTTGGTTGGGATTGTTACCATTAGATACACCCTTCTTGCAAAGTTCTATCTATTTTCCCATTATCTTAGATATTTTCAGTGCTTCAACAGGATTACAACCGGTGACCTCCGTGATGCTCTTCCAACTGAGCTAGGAAGTCACACATTGGGAGCGAGGCCAATTTATTGAGTTCATACTTTCCTGTGAGGAGTGAAATGATGTGAAGTATGTGAAATAATTCATATTTGAAGCCTTGAATTTTTTCAGGCTTCTTCTTTCCAATTGGTTAAATTGGAAATTCACTGCGATGATCATTCCTCACTGGAATTTGAATTTTTGGCCACTTTAACAGTGGCTAGCCATTTAAACATGGCAACCAAAACATTTCACATTCATGATTCATGGTGCCTTCTTGTTTAGATATCAAGTTACCTGATATAACATAACATGTTTATTAGCACACAGTTTGGGAACAAAAGGTGAACATTTGCCGTGGTTTCTGTGAAGGGCCCAAACCACTCATTATAAATACAGTCAAGTGGTACCCCCTGTTTTGTCTCGACAGGTGAACGTGTTACTCCAGGTACTATTCTTATGAGGCAGAAAAAGAAAGAACTCAGATGTCATCCTGGTCTGAATGTAAGCTGGTGACAAATTTTTAAGCTTATAATTACGGGAGGCGTAGATACCTAATGGTTTGACCTTTGATCAAAAGGCCTGCTTTTAATCCCTGGCTGAGTCACTGTGTTGTGTTGTTGGGCAAGACACTTAACTCTCACAGTGCCCTTCTCCACCCAGGAGTATGAATGGGTATCAGCGAATTGTTTGTACAACCTGCCGGGAATAACCTGTGATGGACTAGCATCCCGTCCAAGGAGAGTATCTAAACTCCTGTCTGCTACAGAAACTGGTGTTAAGCACTGAGAACTTTAAGCCAGTTGGGTGTAAAAGGCTTTAGTTTTGTCAACATAATGCAAAACATAATGATAAATCTCACTTCTTACCACATTTACCAAAGAGAACGCATCATGCTGACTTCAGATGATGCATCGTGGAAAAATCCCCCCGTATTTACCCGTGTATAAGTCGACCTTTCACGACCTAAAAACCAGTCCAAAAAATCGCCCTCGACTTATACATGGGTCAAAAACTAAAACCCAAGCACCAGTAAAATAAATTTGGCAAAATTAGCATAATATTGTGTCTTATAATCTTACATAAAACATCTTACAAACAATGATACAAAACGCGAAGACCTTCACTTAGCGGTCTGGGTCTAAATTAGCAGGTTCAGTTCAGGGTAAATACGGTAGCCTGCGATTTTCAAGTTCACCATTCTCAATTTATCTAAATCTTCCTATAAAATGTTCACCAGAGGCTGGGTGCACTAAGGAGATTGAGAGGAACTGGGACCATGCACTTAATTAATAATTTGATATTGTAAGGAAATCTAAATAACCATTAGGTGGCATCTGGGTATGAGTCTAGTGGCCCATATCGCCAGAGCTTATCCCAGTTTACTTACGATAAAGTGACTTGGAGTATTTCTAGTACGCTCTGGATCACAATGGGATGCTCGTCCATTCCAGGGTTTAGCCCCCCAGCATTAAATTTGCCTTTACCCATTTATCGACTGGAGCCAAAGAGGTACTATGTGAGTACAGTGATTGCCAAGGAACACAACACAGCGCCTCGGCCAGGGCTCGAACCCAGACTGCTACATTTGGAGCACTAAACTTAAGCTGCAGCGCAGCTCACCCAAGTAATTGGTGGTACATATTATTTTTCAGGGAAATTGGGTGAACGGGGGTGTTGACAGAGGTTGGAAGTTGTTCCATTTCGTGTACAGCTGTTACTGTTTGAAAAGATTTAAAATTTTAAAATTTCAAAACGTGTGTCGAGATATCTTCCGTCCTTTGTAGCCACGCAGAACCTTCTTTTCACCGCCTTTTTATTCAGGGGGTTCCAATCTTTCAGAGTTATGGGATTTAATTGGTGAACTAAGGTATATGGGGACATCAACTCTAAGAAGGCCTGTCTCGGGAGGAAAAAATTCTTCCGGGAATCCGAAGATTTGAGAAGACTCGGAATATTTTCGGGGAAACGCGAAGTAATGTAATTAAACTTTCGGGATGTTTGAGTTTTTTTCAAGAATGTCAGAAAAAATTTGGGACGATATTCCACATTTTCGAGACGACTTTCATTTACACACCGTAACAGCGTTTGTCAGAGTTGTCTCTCCCCTCCCCTGAAATATTATTGGCTCTTCAATGATTTTCAGGTTGGCATTGGCAAGGATAGCACACTGTTTGCACTGGTGGAAGGATTTGTGAGATTTAGAAGTGAACGCGCTCCTCCATATCACTGGTGCCTAGGACAACAAGAACCATTTGAAGAGAAAAAATACATTAGTGTCATACCGAGGGAGCCGTTCAAAGGTCCCAAGCTGGTTCCAGTTCGGGATGTGTATAAAATTGCTGACTGAAAATATATAATAATGAAGTGTACATTTTTCCAATTTCCAAATAGTCTCAGCATCAGACGTATGTCTTCGCGCACTAAGCTGTTCCCTAACTCGACAGAATAATCTCGTTCCAGGAATTATTGTACACAAAGCCCGTGGGGGACTTGCATGGAACGGGCATGCTCGTTGGCTCACTTAGGATGTAAATTTCGGATCTCTCTCTTTCAGGGTAAACAACATGGTAAACCAACGCATTTTAATTGGAAAATTAAACGAGACTTACCTGTAAGTTGAAGTTTGATTGAGATTCTATCACATGACCAGGGAGGCAGGAGATCACATGAGATAGCACAGCGCATGCGTCAAGTCATTGTTTTAAAGCCAGTGGTTGTGTCAGATATAATCCAGATTCCCATATTACACATAATAATAACAGGGATGGGATCTCATAGCTGACAGGGTGGGCATGTGATCTCCTGCCTCCCTGGTCATGTGATAGAATCTCAATCAAACTTCAACTTACAGGTAAGTCTCGTTTAATTTTCCAATTCTATCACATGACCGGAGGCATGGAGAGCCCATGAGACTTCAAAGCTCTGACACAGCCATC
>OX393562.1:31615115-31640115 GCA_947652115.1 Blastomussa wellsi
TAAATAAGCATAAGCTGGTTTGAGCAACTTTGTGAAGATACGGGGTGCGCTAGAAAGGCCATTTGGCAGGCATGTATATTGGTACAGTTTACCGTCAAACAAAAACTTGAGGTATTTTTGATGTTCCTCTGCTATGGCTACAGTATAGTAAGCATCCTTAAGGTCAACTGAAGCCATGTAGCAGTCAGGCTTAATAATTCTTATTACAGATTCTAATGTGTCCATTTTGAAGTGATGGTATTCTACAAACTCATTGAAGGTTTTCAGATTCAATATGGTTCTATATGAGCCATCCGGTTTTGCTCTTAAGAAAATAGGGGAGATAAACTCCCCATGTTCATTGTGCGACTCTTTGATAACTCCTTTTTGGAGAAGTTTATTTATTTCGTCATGCACAATTAGTTGTTCTTTCGAGTTAAATACACTCGGTCTTGCAAAAATTTGTGTAGGCTCACAATTCTGTGTAAATTCGAGAAATACACCTTTCACAAATTGAATGATCGTAGGGTCATTCGTGATTTCGCACCAGCTGTGCACAGCTGATGTAAGTTGTCCTGCCCTAAAGACAGTTTGGTTTTCAATTAGTCGCTTGACCTCGTCATAAGCAGAATTACCCGAGCAACAAACGTTTAGGCTTACCTGATTCAATGGCTTGTCATTTTGTGGTTCATTGGCTACTTGGTTACGCCCTCCTTTTTCCCTTTCATCGGCGGAGAGCGGCTTTTCGATAAAAAATTATTATTATCGTTGTAGCGAGCTCTTGAGTAAGCGTAGGGAGCAAAGCGTCGGTTTCGGTTTGCGGAGTAATGGTTTGGAAATGTAGATTTCCGGCCACGTGAGCTACTGTGTGACGCCGGTCTTACTTTCTTCGTTAACTTATTGGCGTCCGAGATATCTTTTGTCAGCTTAGACAAATCGCCAAATAAGAATTCGGACGATGATGGGACTGTTGTGGCATTGCATAAAGCAGCATAGTCCCTGTGCAGATCTTTCTTCATTGACTGGCGTCTAGTGCTATTCATATCATGCAGGCACTTCATTGCCAAAGCAATGCCGTCGGTGAGAGTGGTCAAGAGCTCTTTGTTGTCTGATTGGTTTTGTTTCAGAACAATATCCGTCGCTTTGGTAATAGCGACAACGGCTGCCACAAGTGAATTTTGTGACTTTTGATGTTTCGAGTCCTGTGTGCGGACTTGTGCTGGGAGCTGACTCCAAATGAGTGGATTTACTCGTGGCGTTCTAAGCCCCTCGATGTTCGCAGGCTTAGGATATTGATCCACCTTTGCTTGGGTCTTTTCGTCTGGAATTTTGTCCCTGAGGAGACTATTCACAATGTTAGCCAGTTCCTCATCCACAGCGCTCCCAGTTTTCTCACTCAGATCGAGATCCTGAGCTATATCATGAAGAGCACTAGTGCTCTTTGATTTGTTGTTTCCCGCTTCGCGGGCTTTGGTCAATTCGCTGACCTTTGTATCGAGAGAAACAATTGATTCTCTGTCAGCATCTCCGTGCTCCAGTTCGCCCTCTTCGTAGTCGAGGTCCTCGTCTTCGACGGGCTCGCTCAGCTGATCCATTCGTCGGTTCATTGCTTTCATTTCTTGGACTACCGACTGGACCATGCTGGCCAAAGCGTTCATCGTTGGCGTCTCGCCGGACTCGTTGGGGACGTCGCGAGATGCTCCTTCAAGTTCTGTCATGTTTCGAGTTCTAACCTCGTTAGAGCTACGTATTTGTGATGTAAGACCAACTACGTTGGTTCTTAAAGGTTCAAGTGATCTAACTACGTTAGATTCAGCTTTTTCCAGTTGTTTTCTTCGTATTTTTTAGAAATCGACTTGCTTGATGCAACGCACGTGTGCAATGACTTGACGCATGCGCTGTGCTATCTCATGGGCTCTCCATGCCTCCGGTCATGTGATAGAATAAACGTGACGTTTCGTATGTGAGTATTTTTATACCACAATAAAAGCCTGAACCAGGAAAGCCTGAACCAGGAAATGGTTTCCGCTTTGACTGTGCGCGTGCGTAACCAATGAAATGCAGCGATCCCGTACCCAGAGCCCGCTTTTCTTTTGGTCAGCAACTAGAACGCACCGGGTGACCCTTTTGATGACCCCGGCCCTATTTCAGAAGTCTCCGTTTCACGGACTTTCTGACCGGTACAGGCTCAGAATTTATTCACTCAAGTGATTGGCTGCGAAATCAAACCATCGCAATCAGCACATGCTCCAAAAATCAGGACTGGTCAAAGTCCTCGCTCTTGGTGCTGACCAAAAGAAAACCAGGCTCCATGGACAAGCTTTTAGTGTTTTGTTTTAGCCCTCAGGTCTCAATTCTTGGTCATGATCAAAAGGATCGTGGGCTCTGGGGAGGAGATTGCAGGTGGGTCGGGTGCAGCGAGCGGGCAGCAGTTGTAATCAGATCGCTAGAACTGTCATCGACCTTCATTTTGGCGATCTTCGAAATTCTAAATCGCATGCAATACAAAGTTAACAGACAGGCAAAACAGACCAAAATAACTACAACAATTTCATATCCTTGGGCTACACTAGTTGGAACTGATTTGTTCTCCCAGCTTTTTCTATTCGCTGATAGAAAATGATCGCGCGCGAGTTTCTCTTTGAAGATACGAATTTTCTGGAGTGTTATAGTTTACAATTAGACTACTCTCCCTGGGCTCGATTTCTATGAGCGATAAGCATTTCGGATGCGCCTCGTTGAATATTTGCTCATAGAAACTTATCGTTGTTGTAATTTCCTGTATTTTTTTCTATTAGCCGTAACGCATTGTTCGGTTTTCCAAAGAGCTATGTTATTCAAAGCGGTATTTAAGGGATTAACTTTATTACTGTCAAGTTGCTGTTTTGTCTTTTTGGCGAGGCAATGGATTTTGGCAGATATTTCCGCCACTAAGTTGGTGAATATCTGTTTATAACTAATGATTTCTGGACATAACATGTATAGACAACCAAATGCATGGGGATGTATGATGAGCTGTAAATCAACTAGTGTAAATTAGTACCTGTATTGAAAATACGCAGATGGGAGGCTCAGTAATTTAACGTTATAACTATATATTCATGTCGATAAATATTCTCTGAAAAGTGCTCGCGCAACGAGATGTATTAGACTCGTGTTACACAGACTAAATAAACGCGAAAGGCCTATATATATGTATATATATGATGCTGGATTTATGTTGCACACTGTATCACGTTAACTTTTGCAAGAATTTAATCGCGTCCACTCACAGTGTTTGTCAAAATGCAGCGGGCAACAGAAAAAAGTTTCTCGTGTTTTATCTGATCTGGCTTTCATTGGTTGTAAAATTGGTGTATGGTCGCCCTCCTTCGTTTTCGTTCAGTGTCATTTGATGGAGTTGGAACTGCGGCAATTGAAATTCGTCTAGGAATTTGACTCTTCAGAGTAGAACTTCCATTTTGTTGAACCTTGAAATAATTGTTAACATCCAAGCTTGGTAGCATATTCATAGCCGTGTTGTTTTCCTGGGTGACTAAAGAAACTTTCCTGCTTGTGTGATGCTCTGTTTTCTTTGAAATTACTGCTCCTTTTTCTGATATTGTTTCAGCGGCACCATTATTAGAGATCGTTGCTTGATTAGAACTCTCTTTCCATAGATCGTAATTGACGCGAAAAGTTGTCACTCTGCCAGAGAAAGGCTGAAGTGTAGGAAAACGGTTTTCGCTCAGTGTAGCATGGAGTGATTTCTTCTGATTTCCTCGATCAGGCGCCGGTTTATCGTCATACATTTTCCTCCTTAATCTCGAGGAAATTTTGTGTTTGACACAAGTTTTTCTAATAAAAATATCCTTTTGGTCCCGACAATTCGATATAACCATGCGCCTCTCTTTATCCAGCTGCTGTAAAGTAGTTGAAAGGGTTTCTATTTCTTTAGCATTCCTCTCAATCGCCTTCTTCATATCTGCAGTTGGCATAAGGAATCTTGGCAACGGATCCGGTTTCATTTCTCAAGCTCTCTGATACCGGGCGCGCGTAGACGATGAACGCTTGGAAGCTTAACTGGACAAATCGCGTCCTTTTGAAAAATATATAGAAAAGGATTGAATTGACTTAACTGACAATAAAATAAGAACAATGCGTCACTTAATGACATTGACCATTTTTTCACGTATTCTTGCAGTTCACACAAAGCCTTGGGGTTATTTAGAATTATAATCCCGCAGGGAATTAGGGCTAAAATTACGGGTCGGGTAGCAGCAGTCGCAAGATTTTAAATGATTTAAATGGTGGCTCGCGACTCTTCGAGACAACAATAGAAGAAACAACAGGATTAGTTCCCCTAGCCATTTCCCCAACCAAAAACTAGTAATAACAATTGCAAACTGCTACACTAGAGGGCCGGTAGAATTAGAAGCTTTCGAGCCGAGAACTGCTGCATTACTGAAAATTAAGGCATCCAGTGCTCCATGCATGGCAAGACAGCAGCCCATAACCCCACTGCAGACTTAGGCTCGGTGAACTAACAAGGATCTACTGGCGTTTTATCTCAGTTTTTCACAAAAATGGCCTTGGCAGCGCTACGGAATGCAAAACAAAACAAAATCTCTGTAGCTCCCCAGACCTATTTGGGGACTTTCAATGTACTTCAGTCTTAATTTTGTTGGTGATGTTTTCATATTTGTTACTTTAAAGTTTCCACAGTTGAAAATGATAATTTTAAATTACTGAATTCTCTAATATACTTTGTCATTCATTGGTTCTTTGATCTTCGTCTCATTTCTGAAATTTACATAGTGCCATAATAATCAAGTACTAATCAAAAGTCATCACATTTTTTTACTGAGCTGGTAGCGTTAAGTCAGAACAGTTTGATTTCACATGGGGCCATTTATAAAATAACATGGCGACAGCCGATGAATCGTCTATTCGGATGAAGAGTTTCCTTTTTTGAAATGTTGTAAGATGTAAGATCATCATGTTCGTGTGTTAGCAGCGGCTCGAGAAACATTTGAGGTTGACACTTTGGACCACTTAGCTTTTCACCTAGCCACGAAATTAGTGGTGCCACTGTTATTTTCAATTGCACAAATCTGTACTTGACTCACCTTAACATGAGCTTGTCAATGCATTGAAACATAGCGTTATAAAAATTTATTAAAGTGTCTATACGGCCAAAAGCGATTGTTTTGGATTTGGAATCGCTAGAATGCGTAGAAAACTATTCTGAATTTTTTTTTTCGATTCCATCACTTTTCACCCCAAAATCAAGGTTTAAATTTCCCGCCTTGGTCACGCCCAATGGAGTTGACCGCGTGATCGAAGATTGGTGATGAATGACGTCACTTCAGGCAATTCCTTTCTTTGAGGCAGCAGTATTTGAACACCTCACAACAACACATCTATCAGACATATTATTCGGATGAAATCACTTTCAATTAATTATATTTCTGAATTAACAGTGAAATGAACTGACGGGAAGATTTGACGATTCCTGACTTGACGTCACGGCCCGTTCTAGAACCAGGACTCTTTTTTAGTAGCAACTCCCGGTCATCTTCATTGGGCGTGGCCGACGCGGGAACTTTAAAGCTCAATTTTGTGGCAAAAACGTTGCGGAATCCAAAAAATAAAATTGGAATACTTGCTTATGCAATATAAAGATACCAAAAGCATAAAAACCCTGTAGGCCATATAGACACTTTAATCACTTTCTAAATAATTAGGGTAAAAAGTCTAAACATCGTTGCCGTACATTGCATTTTATATTTTCTGTCAGTAAGCGAGTCGTAAGCCGGTATTTAACTGACTTTGGCGGCTATGTTCTCATCAAAAAGGTATAAGCCTTTCCTCTACACCAGTTTTCTTCAGTAAATAGCGGTACTGAAAGTACACATAGTTTATTATGATCCAATTCATACACTGCTCTCGACAGCTTGATTACATAATTCTGTTTTGTTTGTGTGGCAAATAAAATAAATAAATAAATAAATAAATGTATAATGCACGTCGCGGCATGTGTAGCATTGTGTCGAAAGTGTAAGTGATTAGTTCACATTCTTACATTATTTCCAACAAAAAGTCAGTTGGAAGATGTCCTCGGCTTCTGATTGTATAATGATTACACATGCCACGCCTTGAAATCCCCGTTTTCGATGGCATCGAAACTATGAAATTGCTTTGTGTTCATGAAGTCTGCGCTTAAACGTGCAGTTTACTCTATGCGTTTTTTTCGTTTAGACACACTCCGCATTTACAAAACCGAAAATCCCGTATGTCAGCAAAAAACAGAGGCGTGTTTGGTCACCCTTTTAGGTTTCATGCTGGAAGTCCAAAGTGCAAATGATTATTGGTCCGTCATAACTTGATGTAGGCACGTGCTGCGTACAAAGGATTTTGACTGATCTCAGGCTTTGCGGTGAAAACATTCGCTGCGATACAGTTTTGGAATTATTCAGTTCAAAGACGAATATTTCTTGGCTTGCTTGTAATCAGCACGCCGCAATAATCTCTTGTATACTGCATTATTAGAAGAATGGGCCAATATTTGTCATTGAAATTTTATTAACTAGTCGCATTGCTCCTTGCTTACCCGCGTGGGAATATTTTCAACAGGTAATAATTTGGAATTCAAATATATTTAATAACATAATTCTCATGACATTTTCAGAGACGAAATAGCGAAGTTAACAGTACCTCCTTAAACCAATCGGTCTCAGAATTGCGTTAAACGTTCAGGAAACGCCTCTGAGACGTTGAGATACCGTTCGGAGAACTTATTCTCTACAAAGATACAAAAGCATGAACTTGTGATGTAGTTTAATTTTTGTCCTTCTGTTCGATAAGATCACTAAATTAGCTGGCTACCTTTTTGATCAATCATTATTTCGTAACACAGCCTTCTGCAGGTATCTGAATAAGTCCTGAATTCAGTTTGATGATGTGAACTTAGCTCCTATCGCACGCCTATCGAATCCTGTATCTGATTTCTACTACATTGATTTTGGTGCTAATAGAAACGAAGGATCAGATTTCTGTGTATAAATCTTGAAACGAAACTCGTCTACAACGCTGAGTTTTTTTTGTTGAGGGAAGCACATGACAATCCTCCAAAATCTTTGATTTCTGCACGTGTTCGCTTCCGTGATTCACTACGAGTCTTTCAGGAATGGGGTAGAAAGGATGATGGGAGGTCGAAGCTTGTAAAGATTTCCTTCTATTGAGTAGAACTTTTCTATACTTGGATAGAGCTGGGTCTGAAAGGTCTGTGCTTGTTCCCATCAGTGTATTATCGGAAACAGTGGCACTCGCTTGATTCTCTCTCAGTGCTCGCGGAGTCGTTGTTGTATCGTGCAAAATGGGTTGAAGCGTTTGGCGTCTTAGCCATATAGGTTGTCTTATGAGAACCCCGCTATTTGCTTGGTCAGCTTGATCAGCTATGGGCTTTCTTCGTTTCAGAATCGATTTTCCAAGGTGCATGCTTGAGTTTGAAGGCAAAGATTGAACTCCCAGAACTTTATCACGTGCGTCCTTACTTTCATCGTCTTTATTCTCACCGGCAACATCTTGGCTGTCGGAAACCTCGCAAGAATCTGTGCTCTTTTCTTCGCCACTTTCATCTGCAGTACCCGGTAAACTTGGTAATTCTCCGATTCCTTGGGTTAGCGTTTTATTACACGGGGGAAATAAAAGATGAGCTTTTGTAGAACACCCCACACGATCAGTACTTAAATCGTCCCGTGCCCTTCTGGTTATGATGAAAAGTTGGTTTCAACTTTGCACTGTTGCTCGTCAAAACATTTGGTAGACTCTCTCGCCGTCGCCTTTGCTGCCTAATGAAAGCATCCTTCTTCAAACTCATTTCGTTTAGAGCAGCTCGTTTCTTTATATTCACATTTTGCAGCGTCCTTATTAAATCTTCTTCGCATCCAATGTTCTTCTCTATTGCTTTCCTGATGTTCTGACTCAGTTTACAGCGAGGAAGAAGTTCCGGTTTCTTTTCGGTTGGTTGCATGCCCCTTCTCTTGTGACTGAAGAACCGAAATTTTCAGTTAACTTTGAATTTTAAAGAGACTGGTTTTACAATTGTGTCATCGGCATGTTTGACCACCCTGAAGATAGTAATTTATTCCATGTACTAACTAGTCATTGAATGCGGTAAACTCAAAGATGTCTGAAGAAATGGCTTCACTTCACTTGACTTTTTGAACAAATTCAGGTACTACATGTTCCTATAGATATCACTATCAAACCACTATATGCTAACTCCGTGACGTACCTTCCGCTTTATGGTAAAGTTCCGCTGTTCAGTGAAGAGCTAAAGTAGAGACAGTTGTGTATTCACTTACTGAGCCAGTAAACGCATTGTTATAGAGCTTATTCGAATTACTTTTAGATGCAAATTTATCAAGAGTAATTACCCCACAGAAAATGTGCATTGTGATTGAAACTAAGGTTTACTTCGTTAAAGCAAGATTCCAATTATAAAGTTATCTTTTCTACGCAAAGCTTAAAATACCGATTCTCGCCGCCTTCAGAGTTTCTTCATTCATATCGGCTCAAAAACAAAGTTTATGAAAAAGGGCTGGAAGCTAGTTACCCGGCAAGGTTATTTTTATAGCGATCAGTTTTCACACGGGGCTAGGCCTCCCTTAGAGATTTTCGCCCATATGGCTATTTTATTTCTATTTTATTTTCATTTCATTTCCACTTAGAATCTATTTTCAACTTGCCATTAAAAGGCGGGCGCATATTCGCATGGAACATATAGCGTTGTATAAACGTACGCTAGTTTGAGACGAGCTTGGGAAAAAGCAAAAAGCTAGTGCGCGTGTGACGTCAGTTTCGTAGTAAGTCCTCTGAAGTCATTTCTCATTGCGCCGAAATGCGGTATTTCTTTGTTTTTTTTACCATTGTCAAAGCTGGGGCATGATGCGGGTGAACAAACATGGCGCGATACCGAGGATAAACACTGAAAGAGAGACCTTGTCTCTCTTTGGTACATGCAAAAGCTCAAGAAAGGACAAACATGGACTCCAGGTGAGGTTTTAAACTTTATTGCAGTTTTTCAAAGGGAAAAGGAGATATTTTCGGCTAAATTATAAATCCATACAAAGTCGCATTCAAACTCTTATACTCGACGTTTTGGTCACCTATGGCGTTTAGTCCCAAGGATAGCGCGCCTATTTGCGTTCAGATACCAAGCCGAGAGTTACAGGCTGTGTGCTTATTGTATTTAAAACAATTGGCAATACCGATAATTTCAAGCTAATAATATATTAGTAATTGTTCATTAACAAAGGATATGATTTGTTTTAAATTTTGGATTATTGTAATGATAAGTCAGACATCATAAGAAAATTTAATTAATACCTTAAAACAAACAGCATGGCGAACATAACGTGACTATTCTTGCAAAGTTTAATTGACACGTGCAGCGCAGAAAGGAAAATTAATGGAGTTTGCTTGCATGATATCTATGCAGACCTATCAATTGAGAGCGATGTTCTTAATTTAAAACATGGAAATTCTGTTTTGTTCAAGTTATTCAAGATGAAACTAAGCTAAGCCCACAGCAAAGGCTATACAAATATAGAGGGGGTAAGTTTCTAAACATAGGTAACTTTTTAGTCAGAAGTGCATTCCAAACAAGTGATCAACCCGGAACTTTTAAATGCGCTCTCGCACGATGCAAAACATGCCCTTTCGTTCACAACGTTGACAAAATATCGGGACCCAAGCGATCTATCAAGATCACTGATCATTTCACCTGTACCTCAGCCAATGTCATCTACTGTATAACTTGCACTCTTTGCAAAAAGTTATACATCGGCGAAACAGGGAGACGACTTGGCGACCGATTCCGAGAACAACTTCGGAA
Source organism: Blastomussa wellsi (assembly GCA_947652115.1). NCBI lineage: Eukaryota > Metazoa > Cnidaria > Anthozoa > Scleractinia > Plerogyridae > Blastomussa > Blastomussa wellsi. The sequence goes on from OX393562.1 coordinate 31,624,975, forward strand.
CGTAGAGAAAGACGACAAAAATGCATCGAAACCGGTCGCGAGACACTTCAATCTCCCAAATCATTCTAAGCAGCATATGGCAGTCTGCGGACCTTCACCAAGGAAACACGGAAAGCCGCAAAACTCTAGAACAAAAATTTATTTTTCAAATTGGCACTCTTAATCCTCACGGTATCAACGAACGCTTTTCATTCAACTAATTTATTCCGTTGTTTTCACGTTACCAGGCACCAGCCAATAGCGAAGCTCCATCTTTCTGTATATAAAAAACACGCGATCCACAATTCCTTGATTAGCTCCGACGAAGGGCTAACGCTCGAAACGTCCGCTCACGAATCTCTTTACGGTGGCCAATTCACATTATCAACCCAGTTGATAAAACCAAATTATATGTAGTGCACACTGGTGCATAAACTGTTGCCTTCGATAGAAACTTTGATATCCAGGAATGCTAAGGAAGTATCGGAAATTTCCCAGGTATATTTAAGGGCAAGATGAAACGAATTAACAGCGGTTATAAATTGATTAAGATCCTCTCTGGTAGAAGAGGTAAAAGAAGCTCCATCTTTCTGTATATAAAGACACACGACGCACAATTCCTTGATTCGCTCCGACGAAGGGCTAACGCTCGAAACGTCAGCTCTTGAATCTCTTTACGGTGGCCAATTGACATTATCAACCCAGTTGATAAAACCAAATTATATTGCTATACAAATATGTTTGTCCTGAACAATGACTTATTCCCAAGAGGTCAATACTCTGTACTTACTGCATAAATTAAAGTTGACAAATAACGTGAGGACCGTGAGTATTCTTGCAAAGTTCAACTGACACGTGCAGGGAGTAATGGATGTACTCACATGAGATTTGTCAAATACTCTATAAAATGGTTTGTTTTCGTTGCCTGGTAAAGTTCATACCAGAGATTGTTTTCTGAGGCTACGCCCAAAGCTTGATAAACTTGAAAACGGTGTTTTCGCTTCGAAAACGGTTAAAATGTTTTCTGCCCACACTTTACCGTTTTCAAAATGTTTCACCATCGATTTTGAAACTCTGCCTCGCTAGAAACGCTTAAATACATGCTACAGCATGCACACATTAACTGAGCCACGTTATTCGATTGTTTTATGTGAGCGTTTTCAAAAAGTTCCGTTTTCGCCGTCCTTATTAACACACCTAGCCAACGTTTTCAAGTTTATCCCCTTTGGAGAGCGTTTTCAAAACGTTCCATTTTCGGTGAGCGAAAACGCCGTTTTAGTGTGGACGGAAGGCAAAAGAGGCTGCGTTTTCAAATTTATCCAGATTAGTGGACGTGACCTAAAGATGACCGCTTACAAATATGGAAAAGTTGCTGACAATTTTGGAACGTGTTTCACTGGGTCCTAAAGGTAACTGACACGTGTTCGTGATATGAAAGCAACATAAAATCGAAAATAATTTTTATATGACAGTCGGCGTCGATAATACATTTGCCAACTTCAAATCTTTAAAAAAGACTGATTTTTAAACTGGTGACAGTCAGCGTGTTGACAAGTGGATAATTATATCTCTTTTAATTAAGTTGATATTATTTAGAACGAATAATCATTCATCTGACTTCGGTACAATAAAACCGGTAACCACAAAGTGAAAATGTTTTGTACAATAGTACCTATAATGCTATTGCTGCAGAGTATGAAGTTGAGGTAACAGGATTAGTCAGATTGCAAAAAATAATGAGAATCGTGCTATTGTACTTGTGAACAATACACATAGGCACGTCGGTTTAGTACAAAAGCTAGTATAGAGAGATTTACAGCTTAACTTCACCGCAGACTTGTCAGAGATACGCTTCAAGCAGTGTCGTCCATTTTGCCTCTCCGCGCGCCCAAACCACTATGAAGGACAAACTAGCATACTGTCTTCATCCAACAGCCGACATGAAAAAGGCCATCGACAGAAACTCGAAGCAAGACGAAGACTTGTCGTTTGTCCTCAAACAGCTCGACAAAGAGAAAAGAACGGCAATGAACCAGCTTGCGAGAAAACAAGACGCCTTCAAGAAGGAACTGGTCAAGAGACGGGAAAGCCTGCCACAGCAATTCAAAGTTCAATTTTCCCAACAAAGAACTGTTCCTAGCAGATATCTACCGCGCCCTGAAGCGACCCAGGCGAGTCGTCTGCTCCGGAGGACCTCATCTTGCCCAGAAGAAAACTATAGTGCAGCTATGTGCCAGCTACCTGCTACGATAAGTAAAAGACACAGTCTTCCAGCTTCGCCATTACCCCGAGATCACAGTGGAGAGCTGATCGGCCGCTTTTCTCTGAAGGCAAAAGGCGATCCGATGGTTCCACCCAGACGGGCGCCGCAGAACACGCCAAGCGAACAAGGCGTATCAACGAATGAAGATGATTTCCTTGAAGCGCTTCCAACCAGCAAAATGACCACAAATCATTTCTACGGAAAGCCTCAAGGCTTCCCAGCTCAGAAATCCATTCGTAGGCATTCGGATGTATCGGCAGCTGTTAACTTAAACAATCCACGACTACTACAAAGACGACAGACAGTCACCTCTGTCCACTTCGCGCCCGTTAGGACAAGCCTGAATGAAATTAAACTGTTATGAAACTATAAATCAAAGACGATTGATTTGTAAAAATAGGTTTTGTACATAGCATTGTCTAGGTTTAGAGTTTATACCATTTATGATTATATTTTTGCAATTAGTCGACAAATACATCCCGGATATTCATTTGTTTCAATGCAGGCTTCAAAGTATTGTCAGTGTCTATATTAGCAAGTATAGCAAGTTTTTTTTTGTGGTAACTTGCTTGAAATAAAATTATAGACATCTTGCATATATTCGTCTGGATCTTAAACCCCGCATCAATTAACAACATGCACTTAAAATGTACTAAGCAGAGAAATACTAACGCAAATCATACACCGTATTCATAAAATTGAAATCAGGCCGATAAACGTCGCGGATTGCAGGTCTGTCCAAAAGTGTTCCAAAATTTCCGCTACATGGATGGAATTTATAATCAGGCCGTCACTAACAATTTCTGTAATCCTGTTTTATTGGATTCAATACGAGTGAATTTTCAGTGCAGGAGTGCTAATGTCTCTTCGCATCCGTTAGTCGAAATCAGGGTGCTCAACAATGGTGTATAAAACATTTCCGCTTATTCTGACAAGACAATCATTTCTACGGTTAATATTCAGGACAGTAATTAGTAAGCGCCAAAATTACCGCGTTCAATATTAAACCCCAGAAAAAGAACAATTGAGCAATAAGATCAAGGGAAACGAATAAACAACAATGACAAAGTATATGAACAAAAGAAAATGCGCCACTGAAATTCTGCTGGAGAGGTCTGATCTTACATTCTAGAACAGTCTAGAACATTTGTAGCTTTGAAGTTGAAATTTCTTCTTGCAAAGCGATAATTTTAGTGGAAATCAATCTGTATGGAAATGTAGACTTCGAAAAGCTCAAATTTGATTCCAGTATAAAGACATACACATGATTTATTGCTATCTTGCGCTCACTGGAGTCTGCACAGTTTATTGATTGACTGACTGACAATAAAAATACAAAGTATTCAACAATAACAACAACAAAGGCCTAGAAAACGAAAAACTGCACTAGGACAGTAGTAACGAGCATCCAAACGGTGAAAAAACCTCACCGTTCTCGTTGCGGTACTAGGTTAAACCCAAGCCCTATGTATGGTGCTGTCCGACCTGCTGGGCTCCGTCTTACCAAATTCCGAATGATTTCGAGAAACAGTACGGATTGAAAATTGTTTTTAACATATCCATCTTTGGCATTTTCACTTACCCAACGACCATGCCTCTTAAAAAGTCTATCATTAATGCCTGCATTAGCGGCAGCGGCAGCGGTAGCTCCTCCGGCCCTGAGACTGCGAAGACTAGTCACGAAATTTGTCTGTCTTGGAAGATTCTAAAAATATAGATACATAATAGGAAAAAAATTTAATGTCACAAGCCCTTATGGAGCATAACTCACTGAAACGAAAAAAGCCAGCATAACCTAAAAGGCATAAGACTACTGTTCTCAAACCCGACAGAGAAGAGACTTATCTGAAATCTTGGAAGTTACAAGCGCTTTCAACATTTCACTAGAGATGGGTTCTTTCTTTACCTTCGGTTTTCTCAGAATTCTTTGGGACGCGCTAACCATGGAAGAAACGATAGGATGATTAGAGACCTTCGGCAGACCCGCCAACTGCTGAGCCCACTAGTCGATACCGTAAACAACATTAAAGGCGCTGCGTCATCGTTCGTGCACTTTGAAAAATTTAGCCTAAATTTTTCAAAATGGTTATTCCAATCCGTTTCAATCTTCTCCATCCTCAGCCATCCTTGTTCATTTTTGGTTTAGTATCACTCCTTTGCTGTTTTTCTTCCTCGGCAAACTGTTATTTTTAGGTTTCCTAAATTTTAAGGGTAGTTTAGGTTGTCGAAGAAATAACCCAAACTATCGTGACGAAGCTCCCTAAAGTACAGGAGAAGGAGAATTCGCTTCAAAAATAAGGCAATGTAAGTAGGCGGCAACATGAAAGGAATTGGCAGGCATGTGGCGAATACAGTAAGACGAAGCCCAATACTTCCAGCGCTTAAAACCAGCCAGATAAGTACGAAAGGTGTCTTCCGCTTTCGATTCAAGCACTGTTTCCTGGACGCTGCTAACCAATGGAATGCGGCAAACAATTGAATTCGCAACACAGTTCTGACTGGAACACATCTGAAAAAATAAATATTAAGAAAAGAACCGACAAGCAAGAAAAAACGACAAACCAAATAAAAACATAAAAACGGAATCAAACAAAAACAGAAATGAGTACGATTACAACAACAAACAGGAAAAATAACAAGCTCAAAAAGGGGCTGGCAAAATACCCTTACCGCATTGACAGTTACTTCAAGATGAAATCTTGCGTTCTGGGCACAGAAGCTCCCACACTATCAGACGCCACTTCATACATTCATTTCATTCATTTGAAATGTTGTTATCTACAGAACAAATTCTTTCAGCTGTTTCGGTGAGCAATTTTCTGTACCTGGTTCACTATGAATCAGTTTTTCAATTAACACTTGTCTTCGCTCGCCGACAAACAGTACGTTTCATTGTTTGTACTTTGTTCAACTCTAGTGACAATCCTTTGACCACGATTTACACTGGCTTCTGTAATGAGCGGAAGGGGAAACTATCAAAACACGGTAGCTACGTTTGTTCGTATTTTTTTACTCACGGTACATCACTTCTGTCAAAAAATATATCGCGTCGGCAGGAATTTTCAACAGCCATTGTTTAACTGGACCCAATCAGAAAGAGGCTAGGGAATATTGATTTCCCTCCGGTACATGTTCTTGGAGCTACGCATTCGGACGCGTTGCAAATTACAGTTACTCGGTTTTCTTCAAGGGCAAGCAATGGGCTGTTTAGACGAATTTGCAATTAAATGGTACGAGAAGATTCCTGAAGCTTTCTTCTATAAGGGTTTGTCTGGGCCCCTGTGCTAATACTGCACTGAGTAAGAATGACTCGCAAGTTGAAAAATCGTATTCTATTAATGTTTTTCAAGTTCTTGCATTTTCGTTTCCAAAATGTTTTCTTCTTTCTTGGAGTTGTAGTAACATTTCGTTCCTAAGTTAAGGTATTGTAGGCAGGACAATTTTGGCAAGCTAGGTCAAAATTCCCATAATTTCACGGAAAAGGAAGAGGGGATTTCGCGACACTTAGACTACGTTTACACTAGAAGGAATTTTCCCGGATTCGTCACGAATCCGAGATGTTTTAGTACCGGATTCGTTTTTGCCGTTTACACACAGGCGGGTGAATTCGAAACAAAAACCTAACGGTTTGGTCGTGTCTTCGGAGATTTTGAATCCGAAATCCAAATTGAATACTTTGTATCCGAATACTGTTGAATCCGCGATGTTTTGTCGTGGAAACGAGCATTTCAGTGAATCCGGATATCAAGAGAAAATGAGGGGATTAAGACGACTTTCGAGGACAAGGAAAATGTTTTTTTTTCTGATCTGATTATCCCAGCTGGGAAATAAACCACAACAATACTCTAAATACGATGAATCCGGTAACATTAAATTTTATGAATCCGGGAAAATATCCTCTAGTGTAAACGTAGTCTTAGAGGAGAAGAAGGGAATTAAATTTCGCGAAAAATTCAGAAGTGTAACGGGCAATTTCAGAAGGAACGCTACACTATATATAATAAAGGTAAGTCTGCAGTCGGGCCTAGTGACCCATCAGGCCGGAGCTTATCCCGGTTTCTGTAGCATGAAGCGACAGAGAGTATTTCTACTCCCCCCTGGATGGGATGCTAGTCCATCGCAGGGTTACCCCCCAGCAGTAAATTCGCCGGTACCCATTTATACACCTGGGTGAAGAGAGGCACTGTGAGAGTAAGGGACTGTGCAATAATTACCTGGAGGGGGGGGCCGTAAAACGAGAGGGGGGGGCACAATGTAAACTAACAGCCTTAGGGAGGGGGGGTAACATGTAATTTTCTAAATAAGTGGGGGGGGGGCAACTAAAAAACTGACTTTATGACTCAAAAACCAAAGATATTATTTTACTGAAAATTATACTCACTTTTTTCTGGACTGATTTATATAAATTTCATATGGCATGACCTAACATTTAAAGTAACACAGCCATGAGCAGTTCACCAATCTGGGACTGATTTTCAATGATACAAATAAAACATGAATAAAATAAAATAGAACAGAACTAGTTATTACATGCAATAACAAAACCATCAGCAGTTCATGTAAATGTCTGGTGACTTGATGTTTTACCCTATTTATGAGTAACACGACAGGGGTAAATCTAGAATTTATAGAAGTAGAGGATGTCCCCAACAGGAAACCAAGAACAAAATTAATTCTGATTGACAATAAATGTACGGAATTTTAGGCCCAAGGTAAGTATCACATCAACCTCATTACACCCCTCTAGATTTACCAATGGATATAATTAAAAAACTGGAAATGCAGGTAACAAGTGAAATTCACTTGAGAATATTATCAAAATGATACATGTTTTTGTTAGTGTTTAAGAGCTTGATGATAAAAAGTCTTCAACAAACTCTTCAGCTTCTCCCACAAAGCACTTAGAGTTTAACAGGTCTCCTAAACAAGCTTTATCAGTGCGAGACGTAAATAAAGCAATAATATCTGGATCGACATTATCAATCTGTGGCACTCCATATTTTTCTGGCTCATATTCTCCATCAACTGCTGTTCCTCCCAGTGAACGAAAAATAACAGAAGCTCTACCCTTTCGATTTTCCACAGCCAAAGAACTCCTCTTTTTGGCTTTTCTTTTCCCTTCTTTCTTTCTTCTGGATATTGATGCATTACTTTTGGAACCAATAGAATAGGTGGCCCTGTATTTATTTGTTGCAGTTTCAAGGTCCTCAATCAGTCTATCAATATTATTTTGAATTCCAGTTGAAATTAAGTGTAGAGTGTTTGAATTAAATTTATGGTGGCACTTGAGACCTGTTTGCAGCTTTCCTGTTCTCTCACTAAAAAGACTGTCATCATGTGCTGTAATTTTATCTTTAATAATTTCCACCTTTTCCTTAAGGCTTTTCGCTTCATTTTCACACCTTGAAATGTTGCTGTTGTCACGCGGTTTGGGACTGTATCAATGGGAGAAGTTGTTTTTCCAAGGGAGAGGGGGAGGGGGGGGGGGGTCAAACTTAATGTTATTATTGTGTGAGGGGGGGTTGAAGTTAATTTTTGCTTAACGAGAGGGGGGTATGACTTAATTTTTGGCCATTTGGAACCCATTTTACGCCCCCCCCCCCTCCAGGTAATTATTGCACAGTCCCTAAAGTGTCTTGCCCAAGAACACAACGCAGTGGCCCGGCCAGGACTCGAACCCGGACCGTCCGATCCAGAGTCCAGCGCACTAACCATTAGGCCACAGAATAATAAAACGGCACTATATTTATAATGAAGTTGAACAAAACCATAACAGCATGTTACGTTTGCGAAGCGTTTAACAATTATCCCGCGCAATCGCGCAGAATATCGCCTGATACTTTGCCGACTATGTCGTAGGGCCGAGTTGGCTAAAATCAGATGATAGTCCGTTAGCCATAAAAAAGTTAAATATAGAGAGATTCAGCATGGCGTTGTACGGCAAACGGTAAGCGCGAGCTTGCTTTTCATTTTATTTTTTATTTTTATTTTACTCTTAAATAAATCTCTCAGAAAAATGGGAAAAAGTCACTCGTTCACAACGAACACAGACGGACTATTTCCGCGTACAAACGCCAAATGACAAACCGCAAAAGTTGAATTTTTGCCTTTCGCGGGAAAAACAACAGATGAAAATAAACGTTATGCTTAATCCCTGCATTAACCGTTAACCGTGAAAGAAAGGCAATCCCATTGAGACTCACTTATATATGATCGGAGGAAGAAGGAGGAGGGAGGAAGTTCATAAAAAGGGTCTTACTCTATTTTAAAATAAGTAGCAATATAAAGGGATTCAAACTGATGTAAATAACGTAATTCACAACAGTGAATCAGTGAGATCGAACCATTTTGCGTTTTAAGCCGACTGCGGCCGTCATCCGTCTTCCACATCCGCCGTATTAAACGACCGCGTCTTCATTTATACTTTAGGGAGTTTTAGCAACTAGGCCGTCATCGGCAACGAGAATGCCACAAAAAATAGGTTTAATGAGCAAAACAATCGCTCTGCAAGTGCGGTTTTAGTTTTGTACATTTCTGTGCCGGCCATCTGCAAAAAAAAAAAAAAGAAACGTGAAATGACCAAATTTTATGTTTTCTCGAGAACGTGAGCTCATGGCGGCAAAGTTTTCTTTCTTTTTCATTACTTTAGCGCCGTTCATAGTAATTTAGTTCCTGGACGGTTCGTCAGCATTTTCCAAGTTAAACAAATTTCAATAATTGCGAAAGCGTCACAGGAACGAGAAGTAATATATTTTGAAATGACGTTTCGCCGTTGTCGTTGCTAAAACTCCCTACAGAGGCCCGACGGCGCTCCCACAACCACAGGTATCCCAAGCCCCTATAGGAGCTGTCAACATGACCTTGCGCAACCGTAAAATATAACAGCTTGTATGGGAATGTAAAGATAGTACGCAGCAGTTCAAAATATGGGATTGAAATTAAATAGAAACTACTTACACGTGTTCCATTGTGTCTTCTTTGTGTCCAGGGGCAGATCTTTTGTAAGGGTGCAGGGAGGGCACCCCTCCCCCCTGAGATGACCTGCAACTTTCTAATATGACTAGTATTCTGCTTACGTCACCCATCGATTATGTCATTCCTTAGTGGTGCACTCCCTCCTAAGAAAATTCCTGGATCTGCACCCATTCCAGGGCGATTCAGTGAATTTTTGATCTTCATCCCCTATGCCATTAATAATCCCATATAAATGGGATAGAAGATGAAGCCGGGGGACCTGGGGAGTGGGAGGGGGGGACTGCAGCCCCACAAATGGAAATTTAGGGTGCACAGGGGGTGGGACACCCCCATGTTTCAGTATTAAACATATTGCTGTCACAATATAAAACTTATTTGCAGAATATTCATTGTTGTGATCTCACCTGCCAGTCAGCAGTTACCTAGGCTCGATTACCAGCCGTTGTTTGGGAACCAGAGCCCACGCTCCTCCCCCTAGCAATTACCCTGTTCCAACTACCAATAGACTGCAACAGGCTGTTCTGCAGTCTACTATATAATTAACGCTCGAAATGTCAGCTCTTGAATCTCTTTACGGTGGCCAATTCACATTATCAACCCAGTTGATAAAACCAAATTATATTGTTATACTTCCCACCGATGCAGCACCACAGTTTCTTTAGAAACTTACCTCCTCTGTTCTGCAGTCTACATTTGATGGTAAGATCATTTTCAGGACTAGATATTATCAGTGTAGTAAAAAAAGAACTTTTTCCTTTGTTGTAAACAGCCAAGGTAGATATTTAATGTTATTTTATCCTAAACAGGGTCAGGGGTTCAAACCTCCAGGGCACACCTATACCCAAACATCCTCAGTCTTTAACCTTCACACATAATGTATTTAAACAAGGTAAATTCTTCAGTAGATTTAAACTATTTATATTATAATACTGTTTACAAGATTGCTGTATACAGGGCATAACTAATCAATGAAAACTGATGATAGAAAAACCAGTTGTTCAACTGATAATAATCAATTACTATTACGGTAGTCATATATGACCAATCGATAATTACACATCAAAAGTTGTTGTGAACATGATTGGTTGCCATCAATCTGCATTGAAAATAAATTTATGTTCGGAAGTACGTAGCACTGCAGGGCTTGGAATGTGATAAATTGTTCACAGAATTGATTGCATCAGTTTGTTGCATCCAGTGAACCTGAAATTTATAGTTTGTAAGTTGTAATTTCTGATATCTTTGAGTTTTCTCAAGAAATCCAACAGTTTCAAGTCAACGAGAATGATATCTTTGTATCGTACGACGTTTGCATTATTCACAAGCGTCCCCTTGGATGAAACGATCCAGATTCTCGCTAACAAAGCCTTTGCCCAGAACTGGTTCAACGAAACGCAACAGTTAAACATCACCCAGGATGATCTTGTTGAATTATTGACGGCTGCTACAAAACATCAACTCTTTCAGTTCAACGGACATCTCTATGAACAAATTGACGGAGTTGCCATGGGCTCTCCCTTAGGCCCTCTTATTGCGAATGTCTTCATGTGTTCTATTGAAGAGAAGCTGGAAAGCGGAAACAAATTGCCTTCCTTCTACAGAAGATACGCGGACGATACCTTAGCCTTGGTTCCCGATATTCCATCTGCTGAAGCCTTTTTGACAACATTGAATGAATCCCACTCTTCCATTAGCTTCATGATGGAAATAGCAACCAACAATAAACTACCCTTCATTGGAATGGAAATTGGAAAGAAAGGAAATCAACTAGCAACACGCGTCCACAGGAAAACAACCAACAAAGGCCTCTTGTTGCACTATCAAAGTCACGTTGACAATAAGTATAAACACTCACTCTTGAAAACAATGTTAATTCGCGCACATCGTCTTTCATTTTCTCCAGATCTTTTTGTTGATGAATGTAACAACTTGAGGCAAATGTTCCTGAAATTGAAGTATCCTCCGCGCCTTATTGAGAATCGACCATCAACAGTTTCATCCGTTCACAAGATCAAGCCGAACCACAGCACCAAATCCCACTAGACCTGCCCATTAGAATTGTCTTGCCATTCAAAGATCATAGGTTGGCCGACGCTGTACGAAAAGATCTCAGCGAACTCAGCAAGAAAATTGGAAGTAATTTGTGCCCAGTGTTTACTAGTAGAAAAATCATTGATGACATCAAAGGTGTGGAGGCCAAACCTCCCCTAATTAACCAACATTGTGTTGTCTATAAATTTTCATGTGATCTGTGCGATACAGATTATGTCGGATACACATCCCAACAACTCTTTCAACGCATCGCCGAACATAAACATTCTTCTGTTGGTAAACACTTGAAAGAAGAATACAGGCTGCAACCAACTAACCTACAAGACCAATTTACAGTTCTAAGGAAATGCCGCACAAAGTTTGACTGTCTAATCTATGAGATGCTGTTCATTAGGAACATAAAACCAAAACTCAACATCCAATCGGATTCAATTCATGCCACACTTTTTACATAACAATTCAATATTTTAATACCCTTTTTAATTCCCTTTTTAATTCCCTACATATTTTTAATTTCCTACATATTTTCACACTACTACTACTATATATGCAATCAATTGTAACATGTACTTCGAACTTGATAATGATGATATGGAGTCATCGAAACGTCGTTCTATTTTTATATCGCTTATATTTATTCTAAAGTTGTAAAAAACCCGTTAAAAATGCATCAAGTGACTGTGCCTTTCGGAAACCTTGACTGAAAATGATTTCAATATAAATTTGATGAATATTGATGCCAATTTATTGATTGATTTTGATCATCAATAACAGTCGATGCCAATTATTCAATTGATATTGATAATCCATTGGTCATCAATTTTCAATATCGATTTATAAATTGGCATTGATTGTTATTGATTTTCATTGATCATTGATTGGTTATGCCCTGCTTTTGGGAGCCTGACGTTCAGTACTGGTTGTTTTTTAAAACCCTTTTGAAGCTCTTAAGGGAGTCTAACCCTAGCCTTGCATAGTATTACAGCAATGAACACAATCATATAGAAAAAAACACACAAAAATGAAAACAAGGAACAATCTGAATTTCATATTCAAATACTTCTGAACAGACATACATTTGTGATTTATTGTTCACAGTACTTGGATCGTTTCTCGTTTCACTTGTGCGTCTTTTCTCTTTTCCTGTGAAAGATGAATTTGACTGGATTAATTGTCATACATCACCTCTTTTAAGACATGACGCCACTTCACCAATTGCGATAAAAATTAAAACCATTTTTCGGAGACAAAATGGCGGAAGAAAAAGGCATCAAATATCGCCAGGCGTTCCAAACGTGCGGTATTTTTTGTCTGGGGCGAGAAAAATTTGCATCCAAATATGGAGGTGTTGGCCTAATTTGGATTGGTTACACTTGCGGACGTTTTTCAATGATTTCTGGGAAAAAGCTTTCGAAGCTCGCCTACGCCCTACAACACCGAGAGGTTCACCATTTTGGAAGAATAAATTCGGTAGTTTCAGTGAACTCGTAGCTCCATTCGGGGCTCGAGTAGCGAAGAGGACAACTATAGTTCCTTTCGACGCCATCGCTGGTTTTAGTTGTGGCGATCGGAGGCAATTTGTTGTTTCAAGATGACGTGCTGTTTGAGTGAGGAGCAGAAAGAGATCAGACGAATCAACGCCGAGATCGAAAAGCAGCTAAAGCAAGATAAAAGAAATCAAAGGAGAGAACTGAAATTACTTTTACTTGGTGAGCATGGCATATGTTTTACACGAACGCATTCATATTTTATGTTATATCTGCATGAAATACAGGGTTTGGTGCTGTTGAACCTGGTCGCATGTATGTGTTCGCTCGATAAAATACAGATAAAAATATAAATATAAAACATACATTTATATAGAAATTTATATACATATATATGCAGTATACACTTATATAGATATACTTTTATATACGCGATCTATGTATTGCTCCGCTGGCTGAGCGAGATGTTAATGTAGCTAGAGACGGCCGTGCAGGGAGCGACTGTTCCAGACCTTTGTCGACTCCATGTTGTTAGCCAGCGCACTATTATATTTGGAATAAATGCTAAATTTAATCCTTACTGCCACTAAATAAATTAAGACCTTCTGTTATTCTGCATATGGAATAAGAAGCGATATTTGCCTTACTGTGGAGCAGAAAATCTGAAGTTTAGATTATTCACATCCCACAGGCTAGAGTGGATGTTGTTTCTGTCCGTGGGCAAGGGATATAGTTTTCCTTGCAAGATTGCTGAAATGTGGGATGTGCTCTTTTTGCAGGAACTGGAGAATCAGGCAAAAGTACCTTCATAAAACAGATGAGAATTATTCACGGACAGGGGTACAGTGATGAGGACAAACTGGGCTATGTTTCTTTGGTTCACCAGAACATCATAACCGCCATACAATCCCTAACATTAGCAATGGAATCTTTGAAGATAGCTTACAAGGATCCGGCAAATGTGGTATGAATTACGTTCTAGAATGCTTTATGACCTTGTTTATTGCATATACTTTGTTTTCCCTCAATTGCTTTAGAAGTTGCCCGCTCTCAAAACGCCTCCGTAGCGAATTAAAATAGATGAACTTGATTTTTTGAACGAATTTTGTTTTAATGTTTATATACGTTTATTTCCCATTTTCCTCAGGAACATGCAAAGACCATGAGAGAAGTTGATCCCAAAACTATATCTACCTTTGAAAAAGATTATTACATAGCTACGAAATCTCTTTGGACCGACCAAGGCATGCAAGAATGCTATGACAGAAGAAGAGAGTACCAACTTAGCGACTCGGCGAAATAGTAAGTCTCTGTTTATATCAGTTCACTTTCAGTGTATTTCTTTATTAAATGAAATGTTCAGTTTTGCACAAGAATAGAAATATCGTTGCTTTGATTAAAAGTTCGAATTTTTGTTCATTTTGTCACACGTAGCCAGCAATTCACGCCATATTCGTATTTTCTGTGATTCCATCTGGAATATCCTCCACAAAGCCTTTGTTTTCGATCATCAACTACCCATGCTGGCCGAATCCTTCACTTCCCTCGTTTTGGTAACTTTGATTTTGAAACGTGGTGTCAAAGAACATGCTGGAATAAATATTTTGTGGTGTCTATGATATCTTTGCCCGGTAGACATCGCTTGTCAATTTCTGCTGCAAATTGTGTGATTACTGACGAGCCACAATGTTGCCATTTCTGCGACGTTTGAATTCGCGATTTTATTCATTTAGCTTTCCTGACCCATGTAAAACATATCCATGAAAGAAATTCGATTTGAAACTTTGTTTTAAGCCTTGAGAAACATTACTTTGTTAGTTGCTATGAATATGTTTTCGGGGACTGTCGATCGTAGCAGACTTTCTTGTCTCTTCATTTTTGGTGAAGTTGACTTTCGTTCTTTTGAATTTTGTATATTATAATTGTAATGGTACTGTTTTTGCTATACTTTTCAGTTATCTCACGGACTTAGATCGAATAGCCAAGCCCGATTACCTTCCGACAGAACAGGATGTTCTTCGTGCAAGGGCTCCAACCTCTGGTATCATAGAGTACCCGTTTGATCTCGAAACGATAATTTTTAGGTAAGCTTAATTTCCTTTTCAGCCATTAATACTGTTATTTGATCTCCAAGCAACGGTAGCAATCTTTTCGATTCCTGTTGTGGCTGATAAGGTTCATGCCTTTCTGTCTTGATTCAAAATTTAATTTATGGCATTTTTTTGTTAGCAACCTCAATTTTTCCCCTTCAAATTCGCTTTAAATGGACAGGAAATTTCTCCCACACAGGATGTTAAGGTGGTTTGCCTGCTTTTCTATTTCATTTCTAAGCTGAGAATCTGCATAAAGATTAAATGAAAACATTTAGTTAGTTGTCATGAATAT
>OX393562.1:31647615-31662615 GCA_947652115.1 Blastomussa wellsi
GGCGACCAAAGAATTTTCTTAATTTCGAGCCCTGCTTTAAATTTGGATAGAAGTTTTAGAAGGATCGTAAAGCCATTGAGTTATAAATTGACTGCAAAAGCCGTCAGCTAAAATTAGAACTTTCCGCTTTTAGCGTGAAGCCAAGTGAAATGTGAATAAGTTAATTATGCATACAGAATTGCTCGGCTTTGAAATTTCTGAGATTTTGATGATTTTGAGTACATTTCTCGACTCCTTCACAAGTGAAATTTGATTTGAAGCAATGTTTATTTCAAGTTTCTTTCACATTTCAATCTTTTGTTCGGAATTGTATGCTTTTTTGAGCGAACAGATTTGGCATATTTGCACACGTGCTTATCTGATCAAGACTTCCCATCTTCTGTGTTTATAAGTTGTATTTATTTAGCTGCTTTCAGTCTCGGGAGTTGTTTAAGATTTGGCTTCATTGCTCCAGAAAGTAGAAAGGGGCATTTATGTCAAGATTAACGTAAAGGAAAGTGTTGAAAGCGTTGACTTTTTTCATTTAGTGGAAGGAATTCTGCAGCTTTATGACGGATATCGGGCTGTTTCACGCAACCATGATTTGTAAGGGAATTTACCATCTCAAATTACCGCTTTACTGTCGCGACAAAACACTACAGTGCTATTGAAATATTGACATTGACAGCTGCACAGAATGCACAGTTTTTTTTAAGATTTGTATGAAGTTTCGGCGTTTTTGTGCTGATAAAATGACACGCGAAGCTTGACAAATTTTATTGCTGTTTTCAAGTTTGATTTGAGATCAGTTAATTGTGGCTCATAAGCTGTTTAATTCATAAATTAGTCGTTCAATATATCTATTTGAAATAAAAAGTTTACTTCAGAAACTAATTATTTGTCTGAATTTACTGCGCATATGGTTTATTTTTCCACTCACCTCTGCAATGAATGCTGCAAAAGATCCAGGTATTTGGGGGTGGGTGTGCACTTAAAACCTTCAGGCGTCAATGGGTTAAGTGAATTATTTTAGTGTTTGGCACTAACTTTCTGGCTTGGTTGCCCACATACTAAAGACCCGTTCAGGGTTGTCCACAATTTTTGAAGTAGCTGGTAAAAATTGGAAGTGGCCGGATGGTGAATAATATTTTCATATATTTGTGCCAGCGTTCAGTGTTCTCCCTAGTTTTCAGCACAGCAGATAAAAGAACTTTTCAAACCAGTGAATCACAGTGAATGGGATGTTGTTTACAGGGGTATATTTGCTGTCGCTTACATGAAGTACGGTCACGCAATGTTCCCCCAAAGAAACGGCTGCTGACAACCAAACCACATTCCTTTCCCGATATTAGCCAATCACAGCTTTAGTTCTATTTTCAAGAACGTTTTCGCACAAATTCGCCATTAGAGACTCGCCCAATCAGAGACCGTCTTTTACCTCTGCATCTGCATTTGAATCAGGTGGTGCCGTGAACAATACCACAATGACCAAGGCTGGTATAATCCTAAATTACACAGCGCCAAAGAGACAAAATGTGTGATAGGCGATCTAGTTAGCTTTACGACACCTACAATACGGGTCGAAAGTGTTGAGACAGTCAACACCATACCAGCACAATTCACTCCTGACCAATTCCCCCCTTCCCCCAAACAATGCTGAACTGGGAGTGTTGGACAGACATCAACCAAGCAAAATAAGTGTCAATGTTCACCAAGAGCTTTTCAACATTGCCTGAGGGTGAAGGGGGGGTTAGCATCTCTTTGCAACAAACAAAGTTTCAAATTAAGGGCTTCAATGGGATTCATCTGGCATCGTAATATTCATGTGTGTATCCTCTGGTAAAACATGAGCATTAGCCAATGAGGGCATGAGAATTTCTGCGGTTATGGTAAAAAATGAACTTTTTGTCCTTTGTACTTTTCAGAACCGGATGGAGGAGAGCAAAGCGTTATTTCGTACTATTATCACATATCCCTGGTTTCAGAACTCTTCCATCATATTATTTTTAAACAAGAAGGATTTGTTGGAGGAGAAAATTATGTTTTCACATTTGGTGGAATATTTCCCAGAATTTGATGGTAAGTTTGTCACTTCCATGTACCTTGTCTCATTCCACAATGGCTTCCATTTTTAATATTATTTTGTTTGCATTCAAATAAGCCCTTGTTGCCTCGTTCAAGATAAAATATTCTTTTGATTTTCGAGCTTAAAAACGAGGTAAGAAGGGCTAATTTGAATACCAACAAAATAATATTAAAGGAGCTACGCCACAATATTTTGGGTCATTTTTTTGCGACGAGCCAAATTAATCTTAAAAATGTAGAAAACCTAAAACAACAGTTTACTGAGAAAGAAAAACAATAAAGAGATGATACTAAACCAAAAAGGAACAAGGATGGTTAAGGATGGAGAGGATTGAGATGGAGTACCAATGACAGATTTGAAAAACTTAGGCTAATTTTTTCAAAATGCACAAACCGTGGCGTAGCTCCGTTAAGAGGGTAGCCATTTTGGAATAAGGTGTATGACCTTTACAAGCCTGTATAAACAATAATTTTTTTATTTTTGTATTAAAATTGAGGTACATATACAATTACTGCCATTTAGATTCATTAGAAAGTTTATTCTGGAGCAGCAATCTTTGTCTTCCCTTCATTTTTAAAGGAACATGCTGCAAAACCCTTGGAAAATTAGTAAATGAGGCCAAATTTAAGACAGCCCAGTTGTTTTAAATGATGTCACTGCAACCAGAAGTAACAACTGATCCATTGGGCAAGAAGTAAAAGTGAAAAACAGTGGATTGATTTTGTAAAAGCTTTGTCTGATGCTGTACTTACATGGGCCTAATAGACCATTTCCAAGATGATGCTTTCCTCTGTTTCAAGATGATACTTGGTGCCCAACCTTTCATACGGAAATTAGTTTTACTCGCACGAAGAAGAGTCTTGCACCAAGCCTCATTTTGAAACAGAGGAAGAAGGAAACTCAGAAATGGCTTATTAGATGAACTTTAAAAGTACAACGTCTGAATCAATTTGGTACAGCTGATTAATTGGATCAGTCATTCTTCCTAAGCTGGGAACAATGCCTGTGGACTGGCTTTGCTTTGAGCCAAATAAGTTATTAAAACTTAATTTTTAGGTTCATGTGTCACTTTCCTCTATTGAATTAAGTTAGGCTGAATTAAGCTCAGGTGTCTGAATCAATTCAACCAATATAATTTATTAATCTGGGTCGTGTGGCGAAGCAATGAATACAACTGTATTGGAGGGCCTCAACAATATTTAAACTGCTCATCAAGTGTTACAATGGCAGTCATTCGAGCGAGAAAGAGAGTGAACCGAAAACATGTGCAAGTCTTAGTGATGTAAGAGATCACGCGTTCTAAAACAGTGATGACCGCTGACCGGAATAACTTGGTATGACAAATAACTTCAAATGAAACTAATTAAACATTCAAGGCACTGTTCAAACTATTTCACAGGTCGACCCAAAATCCAACTTGATCCAGCTTGTCTGAATTGGTCCTTGGTGAATGTAATCAAAACATCATGCAGTCAAACGGTTATTCAATAACTTGCACAATCATTTCATATTTCAGCTGGTTTCCTTCGTGTATTCTTGTGAAAGTGAAGCGCGTGGGAGGTGCAGTGGGCTAACGGTTAGTGCACTGGACTGTGGATCAGTTGGTCTAGTTGAGGCCCAGCCAGGTTCATTGTGCTTTGTTCTTGGGCAAGACACTTCACTTGCACAGTGCCTCCCTCCACCCAGCAGTCTAAATGGGCTCCAGCGACTTGTTGGGGCAACCTGATAGAATGCTGGGGGAAAGCAAGCAGCGTCATGTTACAGAAACCTGAGTCACGTGAAAAGGCTTTAGTTTTATTTCATGACAGGAAAGGGTTTAACTCAGTCTTTGCTATTTTTTTTTAACAGGACCCCAGTGTGACGCCCAGGCAGCACGAGAGTTCATTCTTAAAATGTTTGTCGACCTGAATCCTGATTCAGATAAGATAATCTACTCCCACTTCACTTGCGCCACTGATACAGAAAATATCCGGTTTGTATTTGCAGCAGTGAAGGACACGATACTGCAGTTAAACCTAAAAGAGTATAATCTAGTTTGAATAGAGTTGGTAAGAGATCTTATAATCTGAATTAAAGATAAGAAGGCAAGCAGGCTGTGAGCGATTCAACTTGGGGATAATAACTGTAGAAAATCACAAAATGGTTGAATAGAGATTTCTTTATTTAAGATTGCTTGTCTTCAACTGATTCTAGGTGACGTGCTTTTGTGTACAAAAAACCCCAAAACAAAAGTTTCTGTGTGCGAATATAGCTAGTATTCAAGTTACCAAGACAAGTGCCACACTGTGAATTGTTTTCCAGTATATTTCAACACAGTTGAACGTTGTGCATTTTGAAAGTAGTCAAGCTACTGGAAAGATTTTCCAAGTGTTAGATAAATAGCTAGAATGTGTCTTAAAAGGAAAACAAAGTATTAGTTTGTCCGTACAGTTTTTGTCCCTCCCTGCTCCTCTTGTTTTGACTCTCCAACCAACATTTAGTGTTGTTTTTTTTTTTCATTAGAGAGAGAATGATTTCTTCTTTATTCCACCTTGCAAGACATTTTGTATTAATAAGCTTAGGAAAAAGTTCTGTTTTCTCTTACTAGTCTTTCATTTCTTGTGCAAGCATTGTAAAAATTTATTTACACTACTGGCTTGCAGAGATTTCAGTAAAAAATCTGCCTTCAGTTGGCCATAAACAAAATATATATGATATCAGTAATTTAACTTTTCAGGTTGTCATCAAAAGCCCCTCTTTTTCTTTGTATGTTCTGGGTAAGCTGGCTTCAGCCTGGAATTCATGATCTCTTAACTCCATTCTTCTTGTCACATAATTTTGTCAGCAACCTTGCTGAATTGTGTTGTTTCTTGTTGTAAATCTTGTATAATCCACAGAAAACATTATATTAATAAGATGAATTAGATTTTTCGTATTCAGGTTGCAGAAATAGCCTCCCCCTGCCCGTCAACCCCATGTTCCCTTCTGCTGCACTGTTAGCACAGTTATGATTATTTTGTGTTTTTTGTTTTAGTTAGTCGTCTAGAAGGCTTCATAGAAAGGTGCATTGCTAGCTTGATTTCTGTTGAAAAAAATTGTGGTTATCGCCATGGGTCATTTTATTTCTCTGGAGGCAGATATATTAGTGAAAACAAAAATACTTTTCTGCTCCTTCATAAACAAGGAGTTACTCTTCACAAAGACTCAATTTCTAACAACAAGCAGCATAAGTAATTATTGCAGGCGAGTAAGGAGGATTTGTAGCTTCATTGCAGAAGCTTTCTTTTAAGCCTTCTTTTCTCATTCCTAGTGTATGTGTACATGTAACTGATATTAAAGTTATCTAATCACTAAAATCTACTTTGTGATGAAAAGTAATTCTGTTTGACAAAATATGATTCTTGTAGTAATCAAAGTGTTTAAGGAGGAGTGTCCTAGTGAAAAACCTACAATACTCATATGCAAATGACTTTGAAACATCAGAACTAACACATGTCTATGAAAAAGAGAGAAATTTGTTATTGGCAGCTTCAGAGTTCCTTTCTCTCTCTTATTCTCAAAGGATTTTTTCAGAAGAAAAGCAAATTGTGGCAGTTTCCTATGGTACAATGCGTTGCAGTAAAAAATTTCCAGTCGATTTTTAACAGAAGAAGTGCATTTTACTTTTGTACTAAGTTGTCTGGGAATATCAAAGGTAACTGATTTTTCCTTTGTGAGCAATGTTAAAGTAACCTTGAAGTTGGCCAAAAAATTATTACTGATGTTTCATGGTGCTTCTGATTTCATTGATGTCCTTTTTGTTGAATGTAAAATGTGAGCGGTGGTTTTTCCTATTGTTTGTCCAATCAGGCAGTAATAGCTACACATGCTATTTCCAGTTGAATGAGTTAAGGTTTTGATTGGTCAAAGGGTGCGCAAAACCAATGTGAACACATAAAATGAATTTATGACCCCTTACGAGTAGTCACGTGGGGATCTTATTTAGACAATGGTTTTAATTAACTTTGCTTCTCCGCACTTCCAATTTTGCCTCAGTTTTAATTTGACTGAGAAATTATGTATCATGTTTTCTTTGTGTTGTGTTCTTTATCAAATCTTCCCCTTTGCGGCTGACCATTCTTGAACTATAGAAGAAATAGAAAAGAGATAAATTATTATTGTTATGGAGCCAAAATATTTGGCAGACAATTCCAATAAATTTTTTATTCGTTCATTATTATGTCAGCATTGCATCTAGCAGATCTGTTGATTGCTGTTAGTTCGTGCTCTGTTGCTGCAGCTCTTGAACTCGACAGTCAATTGCTGTATGTATGTATGTATGTATGTATATGTAATTCCAGTGCTTTTATAACTTTTCATTTCTTTTTCTTTGCGATAAACCACAAGTGCTTGTTTTTAAGGGCCAGTGAAGTCACCACTCGCCTTGACTGACGGACTTTTTATTGTAAATTTTTCTGCAGCAGAAAGATTAAAACATAGCAAAATGACAAAAAAATGGGAAACAATTTGTTGTGTGGGTGATTTTTATTGTCTCATGTCGTCCTTGGACATTCTTTAAAGCCCAGGAGTAGGTGTCGATTTTTGCAAACTGATGTTCTCGAAACCATTTACATGCACTTTGCTCAGCAACTGTTTTGGTGTGGGTGTTATGTTCAGAACTTCTGGTTCAATTTTATCCTTGATTCAAATTTTATTTTACTTTGTTTCAGTTATTTTCATATATCACCGTACCCAAAAACAAAGATAAATGAAATTTTAACCAGGAATAAAATCGAACCACAACGGGTACCGGTAGACTATCTTTTATTATATTTCTTTCTTGGCCTTGATTTCTTGGTGATCAGAGTACACCTAACTTTTCTCGCGCATTTGTTATTATTTTGTGTTCATGCTAATCTGCTCGCCCAACCTCGTTTCTGAGTCCAAGTTCTTTTGTTCTTTGTACATGCTGACGAGGCTGGGCAGGCGGAGAATAACAAATGCGTGAAAAAGGTCTATTGGCTTTTAAAAATGAGCTTTCCTGTTCAATTTTCACGTTTGTTGCAGGTCCCGCGCAGCAAGAATTTGTGGTTGGGGGAAGATTCTTAGACGCGAACTCGTGGGAATGCAGGGGGCGGTTTCCCCTGGGAAAATTGGGATTTCAATTACTCTCGGATACCACGAAATGAATTAATAAGCGAAGTGTCCATACGAAAGTACGAAGTGAATTAATAAGCGAAGTGTTTATACAAACGTTCAACAATATTTAAAAATCTACATCCACCATTCCAGCCGATTTCAGTGCAGTATGTATTCTCGTTCCCAGAGCCGCTTGTCCCTCTTAGCCGGCTGGGCCTGTGCACGAGGAACAAAATTGAAATCAAACAAAGGAAGTCCAATCACATCAGCCGTTTCAAACGGCCTAACGAAAAAGGATTTTAAAACAGCTGATGTGATTGGACTCTGTTTGGTTTCAGCGAATCAAATCGTGTGTCCCCAGAGCCACTTGTTCGTCGTGCACAGGTTCAGCGGGCTAAGAGGGACAAGTGGCTCTGGGGACGAGAATGTGCAGTGTGTAGACCTGAGTTCTGAATTCGCTCGTCCTTTATTTGCTCAAGTGAACTGGTTTGGGGGCGGGGAGGGGTCGGGTGAATAAAGCCTCACCCACCCCTCTCGCTGCGTGGTCCCTCGTCAGTCATTCCAACTGACAACACTCGGGATGTCTACACAAAGTCGCGCTATTCGTGCGAGCGATAGAAATTCAGAGGGCATTAAAAGAGCAAACTAACTATAGGGACAAGTTTTGGGTAAACCAACTCTCATGCTGTGATTTTGGTTACCATAGCAATGGCGGATCCAGACCTTCATTTAAGGGGGGAGGGAAGGGCGGTTGAAAAATTAAGATGTACCATAACCAAAAACCTAAGGGGGGCTTCCCTAGACCCACCACTGTACATTTGGTTGTTTGCAACGAACGATCACGTGTACAAAATCTTCCTTGCTGGAGCACATAAAATGCGGTAACCCCCTCCGGGAAATGCGACTTAGACCATTCCAGCTTGACTTGGTTATATTTCAGATTTTCCAGTGCGGAAATGGTATTAAGGTTGCCCTCTTGCATGGTGGATTTTGTATGACCCTGTGGTTTAATTGAAAGGTTGACACCTTAAAACTTGAGGGGAATTTCAGTTCAAAACAGCTGCACTTGGTTTAATGTTCAGAACACCCCTGCAGATGCCTAGTAATGGGGTGGATGGTGTCGATGTGGACGAGGGTAATCAGTGGGAGTTACACCTCATCGCCGATCCAAGAGGGTAGTGTAGCAGCTATCCAAAACTACTTTTGTCTGTTATTGTAAGCAGCTTCTATTGTTTTCAAGACAAAGTCATTGTTTCAATTGTTGAGTCTTTTGTTTAGGGCTGACGGCGATGTAGCAGTTCTCGTAAGGTCTCGCATGAATGGCTCGATACCCTGCTTGAAAACAGGAACAATGCCCCTAGCCCCTTTAAAAACAATAGCAACTGCTACCAGTAGAATTACAAGCTTACGAGAGCTCCCTCCCCGCCCCTTTTGAACACCAAGACGCACCAGCCTTTTTAATAAATGGCTTTCAAGATAGGCCCTCACGTATGACCCAAGACAAAAACCATATAACGCCTTGGGGCTCTACTTTATGCCTATAACTTATGGACTAAAAAGGGCCTTGAAAGCTTTTCACACTCCTGGGCCATGAAAGTGCACACTAGAACAGCCCTCCCTCCCCGCCCCTTTTGAACACCAAGACGCACCAGCCTTTTTAATAAATGGCTTTCAAAGTTCTTCTTTTTCTTCATTTAGATTAGTCTCACTAGCCTCGTTAAGAGTAGAAGTTATTTTGAATTATCGGTTCAAAAACGAGTATAACAGTGACGCTATAAATTTAAAAGAATGAAAAGGATCTGCGACCGGCATCGAACCCGAGTGTTGGGAGAGGAGCCCCGCATGATCTATGAAACTAGTGTAACCCTTCTCTCCTCGTTTTGCTGTAAAATGGGGTCGGTCCTGTCTCTCTTTCTCATCGGTGGGGTGTAGTGCCGCGTTATTGACCCCTAAACTTAAAAATAATGGTCCGCCTGGCTCATCCACGGACGTTTTAATTTTGGGCGACTCAGATTTTTTGGGCAGCAAGTGAAATTTGTGCAAGGAAACATGGGAGATTTTGTTTGGGCAAATGGTTCACCCCTTCCACCCATACCCCGGGCATTTGACGCCTTTGCCGTCCTCGTCCTCACTCGTACGGGGTGGGGAATTTGAACGTTAGCCTCAATTTCATGTTACGTGTCCCGGCGATTCCACGTGGGTTAATACAGCCTGCATAGCAGGCGCATAAAAAGGTGGGAGGGGGGCTGGTGAAGGGAAAAAAGGTCATTCTCGTCCCCAGAGCCACTTGTCCCTCTTAGCCGGCTGGGCCTGTGCACGAGGAACAAGTGGCTCTGGGGACACATGATTCGATTGGCTGAAATCTAACAAAGGGAGTCCAATCACTTCTACCGTTTTAAACGCGCTAACGCTAAAGGATTTTAAAGCGGCTGATGTGATTGGATTTCCTTTGTTTGATTTCTAAGCCGGGGACAAGCGGCTCTGGGGACGAGAATGAGCAGGCGCATAAAAGGGTGGGTTTCCATTGATACAGAAACATATTCCAGAATCTTAAAATGATACCAAAATGCATTGACAGTGCCCCTTAAAGTAAAACATTGCAGCTTCTTGGCGGCTTGGTTAAAAGGCATTGGACTAAGGCTTTAGGCGCCCTATTGATATTTGACTAATTTGAGTGGTTGACATATTATAAAATAGACGTGAAAACTGTAAAGGACCGCGAACGATAATGCTGCTAGTTTACGAAGGATCTACAAGAGACCTAATCAGCCAAAAATAAACTGTAACACAAAAAAAAATGAACTGCAAGGCTGATACTACGTGAAAAAGTTGACTTTGCGAGAAAACAACCCGTCAGAAACCGATAAAGCATAGCCTGCGTAGCCGGCGGGATTTGAGGGTGCAAGCTACTCACTCAGCATTCGCGAGCGAAGCCCACGAGGTCACGACGGCCTCCCCAAAAACAAAGGCACTTCGCCGCGAATCCCGCCAGCTACGCAGGCTAATAAAACACGAAACAGCTGTCCTCGGTTGCAGCCTTGCTTTATCGGTTTCTGTCGAGTTGTTGTCTCGCAAAGTCAATTTTTTCACGTAGTATCAGCCTTGCAGTTATGTTTGAGAAGTTATAGCGTCCTGGAAGCTAAAACTGCACCAACAGCGCAACTGAGTTTGATCTCGATTTCAGGGGCATAATAGAAGCTACTAAAAAGTTGAAACGGTAATGTGGTCACACAAATTTTCCAAAAATTCAAAAGCCCGGGGGTTGCCCGGGGGATGTTGAATCTTCGATTTGACCGGTATAAAAGCGCCTTGCCGTCCGCCGAGCTAGTTGTACCATATTGGAATATTAACACAGGATACCAATCCTGGAAATGGAGAAATATCAGGGTTTATTAAAAACTAGTAATGGTATATTGCATTTCCTGAGTTTTGATTGGTTTAGAGGCAATGGTATATGAGCTCATATACCACTGACCTACAAATATGGTAGGTGTACGGAAAAGAATGCATTTATCGCAATGTTTGTTCAATATTTTTGGGCATTTTTAATAAAACAGTATTCCACTCGCGCTTGTTGGCTATCTACCATCTCATATCCAACGCGCTCTCGTGGAATAATTGTTAACTATCAGGGACATCCATATAATAACAACACAGAACCTATCCAAACGCAAGGGACTTTCAAGTAAAATTATTGTGAATTTCCGACTAAGGGATTGGAATATCAATTTGCTAACCTTTAGAAAATATGCTGTAAAGTGGATCACTCTCCGAAAAGTTGCTCAGAATCGAAAGACTTGCTCGAACGGTTGCCGAGCAGAATCTGTCTAGGCCTAGCCGAGACGAGACAAGTCGCCCCCTGAGACCACTTGGGTAGGATCATATAAACGGTTGGTAGAATTTGACAACATTTTAGTGAAAAGTTACGTTAGTTCGCCTAGGGTAACTCCATCGTGGAGAGGGTTGTCTCGGGTACCCGAGACCATGTAAACGAAGCCTTTTTTGCGCGCAGCAGTCAGTAACCGCTTCGCAAGAATCACTTGCGGTTCTATTCGCGTCATAATTTCGCAGAAAACTGAAACTACCAAACTTGCGAACGTCCCCCACACCTCGCGCTCTCTCAACAATAATACACACGAAAAAATTGGAATCATTCGAATTCACCCACTCCAAGCTTGTGCATTAGAGATGTCTAGGGGCGTGCCGGCAAATTTTAGAAATAATTGACATTCCGCCGAAAAATAATCTAAAAAATATATATAGTTCTTTTTACGACGACAAAAATACTAAATCTAGCTAGAACTAGTTATACGGTCGCTTAATTTAGGGTTTCAGGATTTTCTAATTCATGATGCTGCTGATGATCTTGTGAATGGAATAATTCGTTTATTTTAATAATTTACTTCTTTGTGAAGAGCGGTCAAACTTTCTATTTTGCTGTATTATTTTAACTCAAGGACCTCAAGATAGATAAACGAATAGAAGTCATGTTTCTGTAATCAAGGGTTTTCAGTTTCTCTGTTGTGTAGCACCATACATCTACTGAGAACAAAATCGAACAAAAATTCGATTCCGCTCCAAAACTGAAGCAACATCGTTTCGCAGCCTCGTTTTGAAACGCTGGGCTTTCGACAGATCCTGAAAAATATATCATAAAACAGGCTTTGGTTTCAAGGCAAGCGAACAGCCCTGCCGATTGAATATAACAGAAACCGAATTTCCATTTAAACACGGCTGCACGTTTCCGCAAATGGCGACTGAAATGATCTTTTTCTGGTTTATTGTGTGGGAAGTGCAAAACTGGAGGAGTACTTCGCTTTCCGAGCCGGAGAAAAATCTTTGAACTGACGCGACACACAAGATTCGCCTTGGCGAAATGCGAAATTATGGGATATCGTTGGAGGGGGCTCGATGAATTGCCATAATGTTCGCTAAAACACCAAGCGCTTTGATGGGCTTTATGAAAGCGAGCGGACATTGTTGAAGGGAAATTTCGTAGACACACCCAGAGGCGAGCTTTTGCCCTAGAAATCAAGCTACCCTCTTTTTGAATGTACAGTAGCGTTTCTTCTATTGCAGGAAATGCTTTCTTACGGTTTATATGGAAGATGGTGGAAGAAGTCTGAAATCGTGTTTCACCAATGCTTGTACCGAAGGCAAACAATAGCGAGTGTGGAATTCTCGTCGTTTGCCCGGTTTTTAGAAGGACATTTTACCGCCATGGCCCCGGTGTGTATTTTTCATTATTTCCTCAATCAAATTTTACAATATAGTGGCTTCGTTTTCACTCAGTTGGATAAAGTTTGCAAAATTTTTGCTTCGAAGGCGTCCAAGATGGCTGCTGGTCACGTGATTGAAGGCCTTGCCGGATCATGACGTACGTGGTAAGTTAGGAGAATATAATTTAGTGTAAACCCAAAGGTTTTGTTACGCGTCCTTTGCCTCTCGACTAAAAAACATTGCATGAGTTCTGTTGTTGCTGTCAAATTTCATGTCAGTGTGCTTTTTAGCATGTTTCAATTCTAAAATTACCTGTTCTTTCACCTGTTTACCCCATATGTTTTATACGTATCATTCACTTTTTCCTATTTTTGGACCGACAACCACTCTGTGAGATGTCAACAACATTAGCGGTTTCCTAAAGCTTTGGTAGAATTATCCTTTTTGTCACTTTTGAGCGTAATGCAGGCACCTCAGCACTAATTTTGACACTTGATCAAAGGCGCATTTCTCGTTACCATGTTTACATTCATCCAAAATATTCGTTGGTTTTTCAGGGACTCGCGGCGTCAATCCATTGTACCCCCTCTGGGGAAAAGGTGCCTTGGCGCGAGGCAAACTAAATCGTTCGATTCTGGAGAAAGGTGCAATGGATAATGCGACTCCAGCTACAACGAACAACACTAGGATGGAGAAACGGATCGCTTTAGAGTGCGGCAAAAGAAAACCAGATGAGGTAATGCTTCGAGTCTTTCAAACTCTAAGGATGTCATCTAGACAAATTTGGAGCCTTTGACTCGATTAGCGGTTAGAAAGCGTAGTAAATCGACTAATTTTCCGAGTCGTCCTTTCTCCATGTGCTTTTGTTGTTTTGCAGATTGTCGAGCTCATCTTGGACAATTGTTATTCCACTAATGTCGTTGGCCTAACAGATGAATTTGTTAACTTGGAAAGGCTGTCTCTGATCAAAGTCGGGCTGACAAATTTGAAAAATTTTCCTAATTTGCCAAATCTGACACGGGTAAGTAAGATTTCTTGGAGAGTGTAAAGTTGTCCTCCTTCATATTTGCTGTGCACCCTACCGGGGCTATTTTGAAGGTTCCTTGCGTGCTTGCAGCAGCGATAGATTCTCACATGTCTCTGTCTTTATCCCACAGCTGGAACTTGGCGAAAACAGGATAATGTCAGGGCTACAGTCTCTTCAGGGATCACCAAAATTAGCGCATTTGAGCCTCAGCAATAACAGAATAAAAGATCTCGAAACTTTAGAACCCTTGGTAAGTACAAGTTTCTGTGTAATCGTTTGCGGATGAAACGCGTATACTTGTATCGATCAACTTTTAAATTGGACTGTGGAATAGTGAGTGGAAGGTTTTGTGCTTTGTTATTCATGGATTTGGCTATATTCGAGTAGCCCTAATGTAGGTTCTGTTTCTCTTCAACAGTCAAAACTACAGAATTTAAAAAGTTTGGATTTACTCAATTGTGAGGTAACGACGATAGAAGGATATCGAGCTGAAATATTCAAGATGATACCGTCCCTTAAATATCTCGACGGTTACGACAGGTAAGACAAGAAGAGGGCGCAAATTACAGTTCGTTCGCGTCTTCCTTCTGTTACTTGTTCACAGTTCTGCAATTCAGACCGCGTACGGATTTATCGATTTGGTTTTCTTGTTCGCCATTAGATACGGCAACGAAGCCGAGGACACGGATTCCTCTGGGGAGGAGGACGGCGAAGAAGGTAAGCTTTCGAATTCATTCCGTTTTAAATTGTTTTGTTATGGCCAGGCGCTCTAAACGTCGTATGGAAAACGAAACTGTTCTACACCTTCCGCGGGATTAATATTTTGAAATAAATTGAAGTCTGCGAGATCCGTTCGGCGCCGCGCGTTAAAATATGCAAAAGCATAATAAAGAGGAATTGAGTGAAAGGCTAATTCGAACACAAAATTAACCGATTTGATTAAATTTTCATCAAGAGAAGGGGATATGTAGTTTGTATTTCGCATACAGTCAGATAAGGAAGGTTTCTTTTTGTCTGTTGTGCCTCATTTTTATCATCTCGGAGAAAAGAAATGGCCACGAGAGCTGGTTCCACGCAGTAAACGAAATTCCCGCGCATTTGTTCGTTCGAAGCTATTTTAAGATTTGGTTTTCGTCGCCGTTTGGCCGATTTTGGCTGCGATTAGCAATCTTTTGGTGTGGCAATATGTATTCCGGCTGTAGCAGGGTTCGTATTTTTGTTCACGATTTATGGTGAAATCGGATCAAATTTCACTTCAACTAATGGAGGAACTGTTGGTCTGATGTGATTGAATTCAGATATTTGAATGACTAATTTGACGGATACATGCATTTGAATATCAGTTGACTTTTCGGCCATAATTAAGTTTTCCAAACTATAAGGAATCTAAGAGTCGTATCACTGAGTATGTTATTTTCATCTTGATCTTTACAAGCATCTCCACACTGCACTGTTTAGTGCCGAGACTTTGGGATAATGTTTGGCTATAATATATTGAGCTGTTTTATTGTTCTCCATTGTTTCATCTTTTGACCAAGGGTGTGTTTCAATCTTTCGTGTTAATTTTAAGAGACAGAGGTGGTACAGCATG
>OX393562.1:31666784-31681784 GCA_947652115.1 Blastomussa wellsi
TTTACCATCTCAAATTACTGCTTCAGTGCAGCGAGAAAATACTACAATGCTATTGGAATAGTTGCAGTGATATTTGTACAGAATAAAAACCTACCTTTTTCCAAAGTATTTTACGATTTTGAACAAAGTTTCTGTGTTTTTGTGTGATCTAAAATGTCGCGCAGAAGTGGGGAAAATTTTATTGCTGTTTGTAATTCATGTTTGGGATCAGTTCATCACGGCTGATAAGCTCTTTCATTAGTCTTTCAGCATGTCTAGTTGGAATAAAAGTTAACTTTAGAAACTAATCACGTGTCTGAATTTACTGCGCATATGGTTTACTTTTTCCACTTGGATGTCTCCATTGAATGCTGTAAAAGAGCCAGGTATTTGGGTGGGTGTGCGAAAAAAACCTTCAGGCGTCAGTGGGTTAAACTAAATTCCAACAAATGGTCTGGTTCTCTTGTTTGAGTATGGCACTTTTCTCTGGAAATAAACTTTCAAATGTTACCACATGGGCGCAGGGATCAAGTGACACACAAGAAGCACACTGTTTTGTTTTTGAGTTGTGAGTGGCAGTTATTAAGTTGTGCTACAACTTTTGAAAACATAAAGTGAAAATATGAATATAATACATTGATTTAATTCAAGACTGAATCTTTAATCCCATCCCAACTAAGAATAAGGATTTGAAAGGATCCACATTAAAATCTGATGAAGGCAATTTGTGTGGACAATATAGTCTAATAGTTTTACATCAGCCCTTTTGCCACGCAATTTCCCATTTCTTTCTGCAGAAAGAACCCCTTTTTTGGCAGGACCATCTACTTTACTGGGGGCCACTGAACAGTACTTAAAGAATTGAATAAAAACTTGAATTATTGACCTTGTGTTCTTTTTTTTTAGATGATGAAGGTGATGATGACGATGAAGGAGATGAGGATGACGATGATGAAGATGGAGAAGGTAAGAATTGCATTGTAATCTGCATGCAACAAAGATTGTATGAGCCATTTGATCTTGGAAGTTTCAGGTCTTAAGACAAATGGTAGCCAACAACCAACAGACAACTGAAAATTTGGTCTGGGCTAGTAGCAGGGTCCAAAATTAACTTTTTTATGCACGTGCAAGTGGTGACTGAACAGTTTTTTTCAGTTGCCAAATGGAAAAATCTGGTCGCCGAAAAATGGTTTGTAAAATTTTTGCCACACAGCGGAACACTAAAACATTGAGTTCTGAAAAACGTTTCTTTAAGACTCGTGTATAAAGGGATTAAAATATTGTGTAGTCTACATTCAGTTGAAAGGGAGTTTTCGTTCAATAGATAGCTCTCTTAGTTTGAAGACTGACCAGTATGAAGACTTGAAGAAGGCACAAACAAGCGCCATATTGCTTGTTCATTGAACATTCACTTGCGAAAGGAAAGCACATCTTTGCACCCACGGTATTTCTGTTAGATGGAACCGCTGAAAACATGGTGGCAGCTAAATGCCGTTCGAAATGTGTGGATTTATACAACGGTTGTGAAGGTCATCTAACGCCCCTGTACTTTTTATCTTGAGGGTACTGAACAGGTTCGCTGGTCAAATTTGTTCAAAATTGTGATTTTTAGTGTACATAAACTGTGTGTATTTTTCTTTCTTTTACAAGAAAGAGAAATCCAAAATCTAAAAAAAAAAAGAAATTCAAAATCTTTTTTCACTCTGGAGTTATTGCAAATTTCCTTTTTTGCGTGACTCATTACGTCGCACTTTAAAGGTGTCGAGCTGTCAACACTGCTAGACCAAACGCAGCAAATTGGCTTCCAACAGAGGAAATTTCCTTTGCTCGCTTCACTCACTTCTGTCCTTGCGGTACAGTTTTGGTTGGAGCTTTCGGATGGAGAGAGAAAAGAAAAGAAAGAAAGCGAGAAAAAAGACCTTGGGTTCCAAAGGCTGAGTGGTGGTACTGTAAAAAGTAACGAGGGAATTTTTGCGAAACAAAGAAATGCTGGCGGAAAGCGACAGATTGCCACAACCACCGAACGAAACACTAAATCTTGCTGCTAATTCGGATACTTTCCTGGGCTTCTGCGAGCAGAAAAAAGACAAAAAACTTCAAAGAATTCCAATGAACCAGGCAAAGGTTTGGATTCAGAAAAGGTGGATTCTAGGCATTCTTTATCGGTTGAATCTGTCGAAATATCACACGACAACAGCAACCAATTCATACTATTATAAAGGAACACAAGCCTGAATAGCCGATACACTAAACAATGTGCTACTGCTATCCAATGACTCTTAATACAAGCATATTAGGTTCTTCCTGTGTGCACCGGTACACGGACAGAAAAGAAGGAAAAGCAATCATAACAAAGAAATATTTTATAGATGCGTGTTACATACCCTGCTTCCCACATTTTGCAGAGCATGCTTTCCTGATCGACGGCTTGCTTGCAATTTTCGTTCGCCTTTTTTGAAGCCCCTGTACTCTTTGATGATCTTTTTCCTCTTAATGGGCCAGAAACTTTTCAGTGTTTTCCCCATCGAGGTCAAAACTCACAAGAAATTACCACATTATAATCTGCCTCAGATCTTGAAATAGTATCTACCACCACTTTCCTGCGAGTTTCGTGAGATTGAACCTAATTGGTCCATTAAGGTGATAAACTGGAAAACCACTCCCGTGGGAGTGCTATGTTTACGAAACTTTCCTTGCCGTATTTCTAGGCAAAGATTTTTGTGAAGATTTGTTATCTTTGAGCGGCTAGTTTGCATATGAGAATTCATCGTAGAAGAATGAAATTTTGCCCAATGGTACGTGAATCCCTCTTCTCCAAAAGTGTGTCGGGCTTTAGCTTATTTGTTTCTCGTTTTGAAGATATAAGTGCAAATGCTGTGTCAATCCGAGAAAAGTATGTCTACGAACTTTGAATTGTAATAACTTTTATTTGAGAGTCGATCTAATTATTCCCAGACACACTTTTAAAGCCAAACATGTGGTGAGTGACATGCAGTCATTGCTTACCCCGAAGGGCCAAAATCCGACGCAAGTTTGCCGCACTTATAAACATTGCTCTATTTGCATTTAACTGACTGCAGCTCCTCTTATATTTAATTTCACCAGTTAAAAACATTTCCATGGTATTCTTGGTTCTATAATCTTTAAAATTATGTATAAGCTTGGGCACTTCCCTCAAATTACGCGTGCATGAGGATCTTTTTGCGGAAAGCACTTGCGAACCTGTTCAGTAACCTTAATTACGTTCTATGGAGATTGAAAACTACAAGACAAGGGGTAAGTTTTTTGCTGAAATCATTCAAAACATTGACACAATGCTAAAAGTTAGTTCCCTGCTGGCGACTGGCTTTGAAATTCAGGCCGCCAATACTCACTTTTCAGTCGCGTTGGTGACCAGTGAGTCAATTGAAGTGACGGGAATCAGCGCTAAAAGATAGTCGACCGTTGGGGACTAGCTGTGAAATTCTGGTCGCACACTTTGTCACTGGACATTGTACATATGACAAAAGATTACTTTCAACTTGTTACTTTTTAGGGGAGGATGATGATGAAGATGATGTAGATGAGGAAGGTTCAAGTGGGGAGGACGATGAAGAGGGTGTAGAAGGTGAATGTATGTTCTATTTTAATAACATCACATACATTATTATACGTAAAAGAATAGGCTTTTGTCAATAACTTAACTATAAAACATTGCGATAGGACAAAAGTTAAAACCATCACGGTTAAAAACTTTAACTCTGTTCCTACTAAATTGTTTACGTGACACTGTGTGCAAATATTTCTCGCATTTAATAGTGCTTTATTTTATTCTCTAAGGATTTGTTTTGTACATTAATATTCAAAAAAACTTCGTATTCATTTTGACTTGAAAATGACGTTGAGTAAACGTTGAAACGGCGTCGCTTTTTAAAGTTTTTAACAGTTTTTAACCGTGATGGATTTAACTTTTGTCCTATCGCAATGTTTTATAGTTAAGTTATACATTATTATGTATTGCATAAAGTTTGTATGAAATGTTCAGTTAGCCTAACCGACCAATCACAACCGACAACATCAACTACTCGAGCCTTACAGCCAATAACATCACAGCTAAACTGTTTTCACAAGCCAGACTTATAACATTTGACTGATAAACAACTCTTCACCATGACTCTGATGATGACTTCCGCTCAGGTTGTCGAAACGTCAGCCACTGTCACCGATGACAGTCCTTCTCAGGACTACTCTCATCCGGACAATCAAACTACACGATTTACAGTAAGTTAACTCGTGCAAAAAAGTGGAATCTGAAAAAAATGTCATTTGCATGTGTATGATCGACTGGAGAGTTAAGTTTTTGAATTGAATTGTCATTTAGAGGGTGACGAAGATGAGGATGATGAGGAGGAAGAAGATGAAGGAGAAGACGAGGAAGAGCCTGGTTTAGAATACTTGCAAAAAGAAAACTTGGAGGTGAGTATTTGTCTACTGGCATGGTAGAGGAAATGTACACAGATTTGCTGGGGATTAGCAGAGTTGATGACATGGAAGTACTTTTGTAGCGCAACTTTAATACTCAAACTGTTAACAAGACAGTACACACAGACGACTTGTTTGATTTGCTCCTTGTTCTTTGGCAAGACCAAGGTGCCAAACTCCATCCAGGAGTATAAATGGGTACCATGAATTGTTGGGGCAACCTGGCAGTCAACCTAGCATCCCATCCAGGGTGATATTACGTAATGGATTAACTTAAAGAGGATTGACTGTTTGGTTACATTTCCAGGATGAGGAAGAAGGAGAAGACTTTAATCCTGAAGATGAAGATGACGAAGAGGAGGAGGAAGAGGAGGAGGAGACAGAAGAACCCGATAGGAGAGGAGAAAAGAGAAAGCGGGAAGATGACGAAGATGATGATGATGATGACTGACACAAACTCCCATAGCAAGCACAGAGCAACTGACTCTTGAGATGGTGTGCTCTTTATGTATAGAGTTGTCAGTGATGTTGAAGAGGCCTTTATTATGAGCCTTTGGAAATGCCTTTTTATCAGGTCTCTCGCTAGAGCTATCCCATGACTTGCAAGCAGTGTGTTCCCATTCCAGAAATTGACTGAGTCCTCACTTAGTAGTCAGTGCTAGTCTGTTAAAGTGGTATTAAAGTAGCAGCATGCTCTCTGTTACAGTTCGATAACTTAATTTTGTATTGGCACCTTGAGTCATTGAACTCCTTTTCTGACCTCTTAGATATAAAAATGTAAATGGTTTTCTTTGTAAAATTCTTTGATGTGCAAGTCATGGATGCCTTAGTAAGACGGCTCTACAGCTTGTCAGAGTGCAGTTGTACAATTTCAGTTTGTACAGTACGAGTGATCAGCCCTGGATTCAACTGATAACAGAATTCACGAAGACTTATCACTTGCACTGGAGAAAGGTGCAGTAATTGTGAACTTCAACAACTGACGTACATTTTTGAGAGTAGAGGGAACTTTTAAAATCGCCTTCATCAAACGTTTTGATTATACATCTTATGTTAGCATCCACTGTCTAGGCTTTATTAGGTATTAAAAGAATACAGTTAACTTCACAAAAAGTGCTACATGTTGGAGTATGCACAAATTCTAACTGTTTTGTTGGCATAAGTTTTGAAACAAGCAGCTGGTTCAAATGTTACATTTATTCAAACATTAAAAAACAAAACACTTGAATGA
Source organism: Blastomussa wellsi (assembly GCA_947652115.1). Lineage (NCBI taxonomy): Eukaryota > Metazoa > Cnidaria > Anthozoa > Scleractinia > Plerogyridae > Blastomussa > Blastomussa wellsi. The sequence goes on from OX393562.1 coordinate 31,672,456, forward strand.
TGTTGATAAGTGAGCACTCAACAGGCAAATGCTGTAATGTACCAATTTCTATATTTTAAAATTCAGCCAAAACCAGTAAGTCAGTTCGGAGTTTTAAAAAACACTTGTGTGCGCTGGGATAAAATCAAGCATATATTAAAGATTTTGAATTCAAATTCCTGCAAGTATTTTGCATGATAAAAGAAGGAACTTATCTACTTCTGTTTTATCCCGACACGCGCACGTGTAAACTCTTGGGAATAAACCCCACAAACTCTATTGTTTATTCCCCAGAGCCTTGTGCTCAGGTCTTGCTTTAGGTTGAATTTTAAAATATCGAAATTGGTGTATTCAGTGAGTGTAAAATCCTATTGTGAAAATTTCATTGATAAGGAGTAGGTATTTCTCATGCAAGTCAACTAAATCGAGGCAAAATCTTTCAAGAGAATATGATGCAGAGAGGAATCAATTGTGCCTCCTTTTGAAGGGTTCTTCTGCTTTGCAATCATTGTTTAATGTTGTAAACGATTACCATGAAGAACATTGACGATTGGTTTGCTTTAATTTGCTTTGTTTTGATTGGTTAATTCTTACTAGGAAGAATTCCATTTGAATGAAGTACCACAAACGGGTTTCATAAAAAGACATCTTAGGCATTCATATTGTGTAATTGTTTTGCTCCATTTTCTGTCTGGAATTCTGAACACTGAAAATTCGTAAGAACAACAGCATATTCACTAGTGCAGCTCATGTAAAAGCGAGGCTAAGCAAGCTTGCATTGAATAGTCACCAGACGTTTCAGTCAGGATATTAATTACCCATTGTATTTAAAGACATTTTCAAAATGTTTAGTTATGTCATTGTGGGATCAAGAATAGTTTCTGAGAAATGCGTCATGATCTCCCAAACCACCCCACCCCACCCCACTGAGAAACATGGTCTAGGGGTGGGTGGTTTGGAGTTTTCCCAGGAGCAATGATTGATCATCATTTTGTTGGGCCATGTTCAAAATTTCGTTAAGCGGCATGTTGGACTTGTTCTTGCATGCTTGTAGGTACATATATACATGAGCCTAAACACGCGAGTCTTAACTTATTACTTATTACCGTGCAAGTTGATTTGTTATAATCACGACTGCACTTTTAACTAGAGCTTTGAGCATTCTGACCCATGCTGGCTTTCCATTGCTTAGGCAACAATTAGTTGGCTTAGAACTTATTTTGTAGGCCTCCCATGCTGCGCGCTTAAGTCTTTTCGTGTCCGTTTCGTCGGCTATAAGGAAGGCAGTGTTCAAAACGCCTGATCTTTTCTTTCCTTTGCGAGGCGTAGTCATGTTTTATACGTGCTTCTCTTTGTGGAATAAAAAATTCTTTATAAACAAACTGGAATTGGTTCTTAATCAGGTCTGTAACTTGAACGGGGCGGGGACCGGGTGCGGCTCTTGTTGTTTCCTCACCGTTCTGTCTAACTTGACTGAAGTGTGGAGCGGAGGACCTTTCGATGCACATGAGAGAGAGTCTTGATAATGACATGTTTTGACCTAAAATTTCGGTATTCTTCATTTTGTTCAGCAAAAAAGAATGCTTAAAATGCAGTTAAAGCCCCATTGCAGTTTACTGTAGGGGCTTCAAACGCGAAAGGGGTGGGAAGACCGTGGGCATGTTCAACGGAACAGAGCAAGGGAGAATCTGTATGGCTGAGACCTGACCCCTCAATCATTCTAAACTGTGGGTTTGGGTATCACCGAAAAATGACACCCTACTCAAGTAAGGGAGGTGCGGTCGCCTAATGTTTAGTGCGCTGGACTCCGGGTTAGAGCCCTGGTCAGGGTAATGCGTTGTCTTCTTGGGCAAGACACTTGAAGTGCCTCTCTTCACCCAGGTGTATAAATGGGTACTGCTGGGGGACCAGGGGGACATGCCTGCGATGGACTAGCATCCTATCCAGGGTGAGGGGTGTGGTACTGCTTGGAGGTAACCCTGCGATGAACAAGCATCCCATCCAGGGGTGGAGTAGAATATCCTCTGTCGCTTCATGCAAAGGAAACCGGGATAAGTAACGGTATGATGGGCCGCTTGGTTCATATGCAGACTTTACCTACCTTCTCAAGGAAAAAACGAAAACTAAGAAAGGTACTCCTCTCCTTTTTTCGTTCCTGTAACGTTAATATTCTTGACGAATTGTTGTATTTTTCGCATTGCAATTTTCGGACGATGCAGTTTAGGCATCCTACTAAAGCATAACATCATACCAAGAAAAATTAATGCCAAAGGGGCAAAAATGATACCCTATCCCGCGGTACATTCATTGGTTCTGACACAAACAGAGGTAGTGCTTACAGCGGACCAATGAACATAGAGGTTTCAGAGATTGAGAACCTGAGGGAAAACACGAGCTGCAGACAAATGTTTTCTACATTTCTTGAGCGTTCTCAAATGTCCGGAGAGTTTTATGACAGTGTAATGCAGCGAAAAACGCACGATCGACTTGTCGACTTTTTTAAACGATTCTTGAACTGCTTGACTCACAATTGTATCAGTAACTTCTTCATAGAAATGTTTAAAACACATCTGCAGCGAATTGTGACAAGAGTAAAGCTGACCAAAAACGGATGAGTCGCAACGCAAACAGGCCAGTAAACTACAGTAGTTCATATCATTTAATAATTTTATTACTTCCTTGGATCTCTCCTTTTTCACGTCTTTCTCTGAGTATATTAATCGCGATAGGGGACGTTATGTCTTACAGGGGGCGTTATGTCTCGGGGGCGTTTTATCTTGGGGGCGTTGACCAGAGAGGTAGTGTCCACCCTGCATTGAAGTACTCCAGCCCCCGCCCGGGGGGGGGGGGGGGGGGGCTCGCAAGCGCGCGGAATCAACATCGACTGGATCATCGTGTTGGCATTTCACGGTGTAACCCTTTTCAGCCTTTTTAACATCCCTCTGGGGATTAGCCTGCGTCGCAGACACGTCTGGCTGCAACGCAGGCTGCTTGGGATCGATGAGGATTATTCTGACTAATCCAGCGTGATCATGATGTGATGCAGAATGGAAGCGTGACATTTCTTGTTGATTTCCCGTTACGGCGATTGAAGGAAAATTTAGATGCTTTCGCTGTCCATGATCGAGCCATGTCCCAAATTCCAGAATATTAAACTTCTATTGTGAAAACTTCGAGGTCTTTCAAAACTCACTTGACCATGGCGTGACAAGGATATAAATAGGTACAGGACGCACCCTCTTGAATGAATTATTAACCAACATGGCTCACAACAAACAACAATACGAAGCACTGCCCGGGAAAGACGGAGGAGAACGAGTTATGGCGAGCGGGAAACCAATTGTCAGCCAGCCGGCTAAACTCTCGGCAACAGAGGAATATGTCCTCAACTTAGATCCGGCCACGGTATCGGGTAAGTCACTCACCTTTGTGTGTCATAATTTCTCGAAACGAAAATCTCTTCACGTCATGCTGAAATGTGTCGTGCTTTGAAAGGGCGCCATTTTGGTCATTTTACAGCATGAGCCAAGTTTGTACAGGTGTTCCTGCGCGCGAGCGAATGAATGAAAGTGCGCGAGAGTGTTCGCCATCTTCGGAGTGAGGATACATATAGTATATATTGGTTTTGATCTCACTATTTATTTAATTTGAAGAGCCAGTTCCTCTGGCTCTGCATACAATGGGCGTTGGCAATAAATTTGTTAACCTTCTTGATCTTCAGAAATCTGATTTCTGTTGTGTCACAGATCGTCTTGCATCAAAAGCTAGAGAAGTCGTACACTAAGCTTGTATATTTCCGACTCTAGTTTGAGTAAGCAATATGAGTCTTTCTAAGCAACAGTGAGCAATTATATACGTATGATAAAGCAGCACAGCCGACAGAAAATAAGCTTCAAAACAAAGCAAAGCCATAAACCCCAGTTGAAGTACAACAAGCTCATTTTGAACATTTGATTTAATTTTGTTTATACAGTGTTTATATCTAAAATACATCGCATGTAACGTACATTCGTGTTGATTTATTTAAATAGGGATACAACTAAATTTCTGTTGGCCTTCTTGAATCATACTATTATTATCAGTAAAATGACAATTACCATGCATCTTGATTTATTTCACTTTGTCCTAAAGGTTTATAGCATGCCGATCGATGTGACTCTTTTCCTATTTTCATTGGTTGATCGTCCTAACATGCTACTCAGCACTGAATAAACTGTTTTACGCTGATTTTCATGCCTGGAGGTTTAACAAAAGGGGAAATATGGGGAGATTGTTTATTTTGGTTGGGATCACTTTCATTTCAGGAATTTAGCTTGGCCTTTTTAGCAATTTCTGTATACAGGTCGTTGGATCAATAAAAATTACGCATGACTTCTTCCTTTTGGACAAAGATGGTTTCTCAGCAACCATTGCTCATTCTGCTTGAATGAAAAATAATTAATTAAATTAACCACATCTCTTTAACTCTGGTCATGAGGTAAAGGGCAATTGTTTGAAGGATAAAATAAGCATAACAAATTACAGTTTGGCCACCCAACAAACTTGTTTGACAAGTTATAATTAGCCAATCGGAGAGCGTGAATTTGTTGGAACTGTCCTGCCTCCTTGCAATGTTCAAAGCTGTTGTCACGAAACCTGTCGCGCTTTTAACAAGGAGGCTGGACAACTCAAACAAATTTGCGCTCTCCGTGATTGGCTAATTATAACTTGTCAAAAAAGTTTGTTGGGTGGCCACACTTAGGTGCGTTGCGCTGTAACTATTTCCCACATCAAGAATTTTAGATGTAAATTAAAAAGAAAAAGAATTATAAGGAGAGGTTATTTACCTAAAGATGCATGTTGCCAGCTACACGAACAGGTCATCTGTTAATAATTAAAGTAAGAAATAAAATTAGAAACCAACACCTCCGAGAGCTAGTGTTTTCAACAAACATCTACAAAGAAATTGACAATAAAAACCCCTGATATTGATAGCAAGAAAAAATTATATCAATTTATTAATAGTAATGTGGTATAATTTTCAAGTCTTGTGAAAAAAATCTCAGGACTTTTTAAACTTTTGGCTGGAAAACTGTGAATATTTTGATAAATTATTGTTACAAATATTATTCAAGTGTAAAGAGCAACAGTTGCTGAGAAACACATCAGCATTTCAAAATATTTGTGAACCTTAAATATTAATAACAAAGAGCCACAGTTTGATCTGTATGATGCAGGCAGAAATTTGTGTAAAAGCTTAAGTCTGTCTACAAGCCTAGAAACAGGCTGGAGCTTATCCTGGTTTCTGTAGCATGAAGCTGACATCTTTGTAACACAACACTGCTCAAAGGCAAGATTCACATACGCATACATTTCATGAATATTTCATATAGTGAACTTGGGCTGCCTGTGGGAATACAGGAAATCCCTGACACGCTTTGAGAGGTTGATGCTTGCTGATTAACACGGTGCAGTGCTTTTACATTGAGGAAACTACCACTAACTATATATCAATGGAAAGGTTTTGAATTGTAGAATTGCCAAAAATATCTGCTATGCTGTTCGTCCAATTTGTGAAAAGAAAGGCACCAGTAAACAGAAAACAACAGACTGTTGTTCCACTGAATTAATCGGGTTTCAAAGGCAAACGCTGATCAGCGTTTGCCTTTGAAACCCGATTAATTCAGTGGAACAACAGTCTGTTGTTTTCTGTTTACTGGTGCCTTTCTTTTCACAAATTGGACGAACAGCATAGCAGATATTTTTGGCAATTCTACAATTCAAAACCTTTCCGTTGATATATAGTTAGTGGTAGTTTCCTTGAAAACAACATAGGTAGGAATTTTTTTCTGAAGGATCCCCCTAACAAGCACTTGCATTTATGATTTAGAAGGTAAAATGGTAAAAGGTAATTAAACTTATTAATATATAAACGTTACATGTATGTACTGTTCAGTACCTCTTCTTCTACTGAATTCCGAGGATTATAAACATAAAGGTTGATTTGCATGTGTCTAATTCCATATTTATCAATGCTGCCAACAGCTTGGTCTGCAGAGGAGGTTAACCAACAGTTTCTTGAACGTGCTGGATTAGGTTACATGGCGGAGCAGTTTCATGTGAACAAGATCAATGGAAAATGCCTTATGCTTTTGACAGAGGTAGTTAACTTAGTAATCAACAACTATTCCCAAATTTAATATATAACAGTCAATATTAGACAATTGTTGCTTGTCATGTGATTTTCAATACTTATTGTTCTTATAATAATTTCAGCCCTAGAGGCATTTTTGAACCTTTGACATCACTTTCTCCATTTTGCAACCAGTCTTACCCTTGGAACAACCTCTATTAATGTGGCCGTAAATTCTTGGAAATAAAAGTTTAAGACAAACAGCTTCTCGTGTTCAGAGTGGATTGAAATTTTGCAAAGTTTGCTTTCTCTTGCTCTTCGTCAGGAGCCCATGAGAAGGAGCCTCCATCTCCCATACTGACCATCTGAGTCAACCATGTCCCGTATCTTTTTAATTTTAGAAGCATTTCCCACGGTGGTTTTCGCGGGTGTTTTTGTAATAGCCAATCATGTGAGAGCTCACTGTTCTTTCGCGGGTGTTTTTTTAATAGCCAATCATGTGAGAGCTCACTGTTCTTTCGCGGGTGTTTTTTTAATAGCCAATCATGTGAAAGCTCACTGTTCTAAAAATAAAAGATACGGGACAGGGTTGACTCAAGGGCAAAGTACGAATGGATGCTCCTTCTCATGGGCTCCTGTCTTCGTGTGATTTTACATACCAGTACTTATAAGTGTTTTTTACCTTTGTTTTTTGAACCTTTGATGTCACTTTCTCCATTTCTCAACCAATTAAGCCTTGGAACAAGCTCTATTATTGCCCTGCAATTATAGCAGGGCCATAAATTCTTTTTCGGAAAGGATTCAAATTAATTTAGCAAAGTTTGCAACAAAGCTGTCACATTGTGAAATTGTAAACATGAATATCATCAATTTGATCTCAGGGGCACTTAAATACCGTACGTACAAGCCTACTGTGTACTGTTTTCCTTTTGATTGTAGCACGTTTCATTTCACTGCAGTCATCTATTTTCCGTGAAAGTCCGTGAAAGACATGTTCCGCTGTTTTGCACAAAGTATATTTTGTGAAATTACAGAGAAATTAAAGAGATGACTATAGTGAAATGAAACGTGCTACAATAAAAAGGAAAACAGTTATGGTTGGGATTACCCCTCATACAAGCCCTGGTTTATAAAAACTGTTTGCTGGCAAAGTTCTGCTATGAATTTTTATTGTTTGGTTCTATCAGGGTCACCTGCATGAGCTTGGGATCACCTGTCTTGGGGACAGAATCTATTTGACTGAGCTAATTGGATTGTTAAAAAAGAAAAAGAGAGAAGCTGATCTCAGTGCTGCCAAGTGGTCTGGAATGACTCCTGCTCCTGGTCTTGCTTACAAAGAGGATTGCGGAGAATGCTGTGTGGCCTACTTCTGTCCATGTTGCTTGGCCAAGACCTACTGGCGTGTGACAGGACAAGGCGTATTCTACAAGCGAGAACCACCTTGTGGATTGTGGATGGAGGGTAAATTTCCTTTTCGTTTCTAACCAAAATTTATGCTGCTTTATTTAAATTCTGCCTAACTACCAAGAGTAACTGCCATGATGTAGCAACCACCTTGCATTAAATAGAGCTTGTGATAATTTGGGGAAAAACTTCAAATTCCGTGGGATTTGCAGAGGCAAATTCCCAACAAAATGGCTGATTTTGTAGGAAATTTTGCTGGAATTTTCGGGGCAAATTTCGCTAAAAAGCAAAAAAGAAAGATTCCAGAAAAATGTATAGCTCACTTTCAAAATCATGTGACATTTTTGGTTGCCGTGGACTAAAAGTAGGTAAGGCTCATGCCCTGATTAAACCCCCCACTTTGCAAAACCCTCCACTTTTAAACTTAAGGTGTTTCTGCACCAGGCATTAGTCCTTGGCTAAATAGTTAACATTGGGCACAGAGTTGTCCATATTGGCGCCATCCCTCCAGAAAGTACCTTCCCTCGAACTCTCACGAGTTAATGAGGGCCTCAGGCATTAAATCAAATTATACCAAAACCGTGGTTGGTGCAACTTAATCCAGATTTTTTTTAACTCAATTGTCTTTCAGTTCGAACAGAGTACATGGATTACAGATTTTTTAAGGATCTTGAGTTGAAGACTACCCGGAAGTGCTTGTGCTGCTGTGCAGCCTCAGAGCTGGAGATGTATGTTGATGACCATGACTCCAGTGCTGCTCAGAAAGAAGGCGAGCCTCCCAACCCAGGTGCATTCCATCCTCATGTGCTGCGCCACCCAGAGGCGCCACAAGTTGAGCAGATAATCAGAAATTCCTGGAACAAAGTCAGACTAGTTGCAGAGTAGCTATAACGCTGTGTTAATGATTTATTTGCATTTGGGCCTAGTCCCTCTGGGGTCAGAGTTAAATCATTGCAATAAATATATCTATTTTTCAGACTATATTCTTAAGGTAATCCCATTTGTTTTCTTAGCTTTAGGAGGGTTTTGTTTTGAACAAAAATGAACTTATTTAATTTAGACTTCAACATTCATTTTATGTCCTTAGTATCATCAATAAATATATGTTCATGGGCAAGACACTTAACTCTCGAATTGCCTCTCTTTATTCAGTATCATAAATGGGTTTGTTTTGTAGCCCTAACAATGTCGGGGAGTAAAAGTTGGGGTTGGGATCTGGCATTGAATAAAGAAAATATTTAATAATTCTTGAAAAGTGAAAATGTATTATTTAGCTAATCTGGGGTGCATTTACATATTAATTGCATAAGGATTCCATATCAATTGATAGAACTTTACAATAAGAATATTAATTGAATAATTTTTGCATGTGATTGGATTCATGCCCAGGATGTTGCAAAGGAAATCAGAATCAGCAAGAAATCGGCGTGAGATTGGGGATGGAACTCTGTCACGTAAAAAACATTTTGTCATCTTGAAATGTTATTTTTTTAATCTGCAACAATCCTAAAATGTTTTTTTTTGTTCATTGTTATCGCTTTGGTGTTCATCTTGGTAAACTATTCAAGGTTTCCTAATTTCTGAAAACAATTTTATATAAAATTATTACCAAAGGTCACTTGGTTTGTTGGGACTTCACAAGGCTGTGCTCTAAAAAATTACAAGGAGCCCAAAGGTTCCAAACCATGAGATCCAGGGAGCCCAGCACTAATTAAAGCTTATGTGAAAAAATTCAACCCAAGAGTATATGTTGCCTTTTCTAAATAGGCCAGACACCTCGCTCATAATTCCTCTCTCTACTCAGTGTGCCACCAAGCCAAGGGTATCCTTGCAG
>OX393562.1:31686784-31836784 GCA_947652115.1 Blastomussa wellsi
CTTTTATATATTCCACGCCTGTAAGATTGCCAGTCTGAACGAATGAATGAATTCAAATAAAAGTTATGTTTGCAAAATGTTTCTTAAAATAACGTTGTTGTTCTGGTGGCTGGCTGTTTTGCTCTGAGGTAGTTTTTGTTTGTTTGCTTGAATCCTTTGAAAACTATCGTTTATACTTACAGAAAGGCAAGATAGCCGTGATAAATATTACCCCACCAAAAATGTATCGGCTCATTCTTTACTTCATAGCTTTCATAGTTTTTATTGTTTCCGCGACAAACTTTATTTTGCAATTTAAATTTCAACGACGCTACCATCCCTTTCAGGAAAACGCTTAACTCAGCTAAACTCAGTTAATTTGAACCCCTTCTAAATGAGCAAAATCTTCTCTCAGCGAGTGGCAACAAAATTGGCCAACTCATCGTCCTTTGGGGAGTCTTCAGTTTAGAATCAATAAAGCTTTGGCTTCTTGTTTCATGTATGGGATTAGCTATCTTTCGTGGGCCCTTCTTTGTATAGCATTTTAAAGAGGCTATTCGGTGGTAGATTTTAAAGTCTTTAAAGCGGGCTTCAGCCGATTGTGGCATTCCTTATTTGACCCATGCAGACTTTCTTAAAACGCACTGAAGTTCTCCTTCCTTTTCTTTCAAAAGAACCTCAGCTAGAAAAGCCAGTTTTTGAGTCCTTCATCACTTGAGTTTGATCTACTTATTTTTAAGGCTTTCTGTTAGTCTTGATTGTGAGCAGTTTGTCAGTCTCTGTTTCTATATTGATCTAAAAACAGGGACGGCGGAGCGTATTTGAAAGTGGGGGGGAGGGGGGGGCTTGAAAATGAGCGCCAGTGGCGCAACTTTCTAGGGGGGTCGGGGGCATCCTCCCCCAGAAAATTTTGAAATCTAGAGGCTCGGAAATGGTATTTTCAGCGTTTTCCATGATATATTTCTTAAAAAAAGACAACCTGGATAAGTGTAAAATGACAGGTACTTTTTGTGCTACAGCAATATTTTTGCCTGAATACGAACCTTGTACTAAAACAAAAAATTGTCATTGTCGTAAAAATTGGGGGTGGGGGGCTTCAGCCCCCCCCAGCCTCCCCGGCTCCGCCGTCCCTGAAAAATCCATGAGCGAACGTGAAAATAGCGCAATGTACGCGCAAAAGACAGCGCTTTTAATTTCATACTCATGTTGCGCACAGTCTTAGTTTCTACTCAGTAAGACGCCAAATTGATCTTTGTCGAAAACAAACAAAACTCTTTTGCATTAGTCACTCGGCATCTGCTTATAAAACCAGTCAAATCGTGGTTATGTAAAATTTCATTTTATCAGGCCTCTATCTGCAAGGGTTTGCAAGCCTGACACGTTCTGTTTTTAATTTGTTAAAAGCGACGATCCGATCAGTCAATTTTATATTGAACCACTTTTGCCTGACTCAAGGCCAAGACAGGTGCGAATATGTATTAAAAACCTAACAACTGAGTGAGTTTGGTTATTGTATTCAAGCCAGTTGTCATAACAGCGTGTTGGGCGGAGGAATATGTTATGCCTGAGAGGCATGAAACAACTATCAGTGAAAGACTTTAATCATTGATAGGGCATATCTTTCAAACATAATACGGCCAGATGGTCGACGCGGTTAATTCACGCGAGAAACGATGAGAAATCGAGCCTGCTTGATCGTCATTCTGTCTAGCTGTGCTTTAAAAGGTGAGAAAAGTGAAGCATCGATCGATCAAATCTTCGCAATATTTTAAATTCTTTTTGGAATTGTAGCTAGCACCCTCTAAGTTTTCTTTACCAATGGTGTCGTTTTAATGAGTTTCATACAAACAAATATTTTGGAAGAGACAGGAAAAAAGAGGTTTTTATTTTGGAACTGGAAGAGCATGTTTCGTCGATGGATGTTCTTTTATAAATAGTTTTCCATGCACAAGTGCGAAAAATATATTAAACAATAATATTGGGATTGGTAGAAATATTAAATTTAAATATCATCCATTCTAGGTACGATCGATTCGCCAGTTACTTTGTTCTTTGATCATAAATCTTCTTAAAAACGCCAACATGACGGAAAAATTAGAAGGAAATAATCCGACACGATTCAGTCGCCAAAAGGAATTTCTTCAGACTTTTAAATTCAAAGATTCAGAAATTATGACTTGAGTCGAACCCGTTGAATCGAAATCATTGATAGAAGGCTTAGTTTTCACGCGATTAATCTTTAAGAAAACACACCAAGGGGTGTTATAAAGGTTTTTCTAAATTTGAAACGGTAGGTTGCTTTGAATAACCTGAATATTTAATCGACAGGTGGCAATTGCACGCAAAGAAAGCCAATAAAAAGTAGTGTCCGTTTCCTCCTAGGTTTCACTGGCTTTTTTTACCATCAAATCGTCGGAAACACCAAAATACATTTAAAATACTCACGGACACACTAGATATGTATGTTTAGAACCGTACGTACGTAAACTAATGAATACGAGAGTTGAAAAGAGAATGGTCTGTGTGGCTCATTAACTCAGGTTGCGATAGTAAAATACACTGTCTGAGTTATACATGCAACAAATTGTATTCGGTGGAGGTAAACAGTTTTTTTGTGCGTAAAGAGTGGGATGCGATCCTTCTTAATTGGGCATCGATCCTCTGCAATTGTAAGCTGACACAATGCAATACAACCGAGGAAAATACAAGCGCACATAGAAGCGACAGCAACAGCTAGCAACTTTGGTAGAGCGTCGGACTACAGTGCGGGAGGTCTTGAGTTCGAATCTCAGACCGGGCCAACACTTGGGGTCTTTAAATATAACTGAGCAATGGCATCTGCAAATGGTTCATGTTCTAGTCTTCTCGGATAAGGACGACTAAACGGTAGGCCCACACACACATCGTAAAGAAAAGGGTATACGTACGGAGTTCCCGGTTGTGATGTGGTCTTAACGCACCTTCTAAAGCTTTGTATACGAGCATCTGGCTCGGGAGAATTAGGCAAGCACTCCCCGCTCTTCGAAGTAAAATATTTGCCAAATATGTTTCTGTTTGAGCGATAACACTGTTTTGGCCGAGCTTCGTATTCTGTACAAAGGAGCATTATCATTGGTATTAACAGTCAAGAGCTTGACTGTCAATATCTTAAGCAAATCAATGATCTTTGCTTTTTATTTTCAGAAATTCTAGGTGTCAGAAATACCGCTTGTACCCAACGAACAGTTGATAATCACTGCTGCCGATTTCCGTTCTACTACAAAGGGATAAAATACAGAAGTTGTACCTACCATGGAGACATTAAAAATCACTTTTGGTGTGCCATAGACGACTTCAAGTACAGTAAAAACGTATCCACAAGTTGGGGATATTGCAAATGTAAGCTGCAATAACATTATCACTAAAAATAGGCCGTTGCAGTATTTTGTAAGTTGACTGATGGAATCCTGTGTTTGGGAAACGAAGTCAGAAGTTTGACCGGTGGCTTAACTGGTTAGCGCACAAGAATCCGGATCGAACAGCTCGGGCTCGAGCCTCGGTCAGGACACTCCGTTGCGTTGTTGGGCAAGACACTTTACTCTCATAGTACCTGTCTTCACCCAGGTGGTGGAAAGGGATAGGGTTGGGGGTGGCGAGTGAGCCCAGGGATGAACTAGCATCTCATCCGGGGGGGGGGGGGGGAGTAGAAGTACTCCTGGTCTCTTAAGGCTACAGAAACCGGGTTAAGTTCCGACTTGATGGGCTGCTGAAGATTCCAAGACTTCCAAATTAGAGGAGCTCGGTCACGGATGACACAGTTTGAAAAGTGTAGCCTAAATATTTCAAATTTGTGAATCACAATCCTTCTCAATCTTCCTCATTCAAAGCCATCCTTGATTCTTCCTGGTTTATTGGCGCATCTTTGGTGTTTTGCTACCTTAGTAAGCTACTATTTCAAGGTTTCCTTTGATTTGAAGGCAATTTTATACACTGCTAAAGTTGACTTTGTTCACGGTGACTGTGCCCCTTTATGTACGAGAGACAAACAACTTTAGATATAAATTAAACAGATCCTAAATTTGACAACATAAAGAAACGTTATTTTCTTAATCATGAAGCCAATAGAAGTTGTTCCATTCTTTATGCACGACTGAAAATTGATAACTATTCATGCTTCTTCTGAGGATTGAATTCAACAAGCTTGCCCTTGCTTCCTCAGTGACAGATTCTCAATGCTTCGTAAAAACTACAGATGGGGATTGCTGTCTGTTCCCGTTTAAATATCGTGGAAAGGAATACAAAAACTGTGCATCTACAGAGGGAGATCCTAATGGTCCCTACTGGTGCGCAACACAGTCTAAGTTTAATAGAACGGTCAACGGATCAGGATGGGGCTTCTGCGCAGGTCAGTAAAACTAAATAATCCTTCTGATCAATAGCCAATAGCTAGGCACTTTGTTTCGAAGGAAACTATTCTGCTGTACCGACGAGAAGTGAAGCATTAATTTATGGGAGGTGTGGGGGGTAGAATTTTGTTAAGATTGCTCCACCGAAACCTTTCTTTGCGCCGCCATTTTGTCTCGTTGAAAACACCACCTCTGCGCATGCCCAAGTTTACTTTCTAGCCCAGACTGAAATTTGAATGTGATTACATGAGTTTTTCAACTTTTTAGCCCGGTTTATTAGACCGGTATGGAAGTTTTGCTCCAGCGTACCTAGAGCTCACGACCCTTCTAGTCTGCGCCAGGGATCGCGAACCTCTGGCCGCCCCCAAATTGTGAGCATGTACCGAGTACTCTTTCTGTAGTTTTCAGCCAATCAGATTTTACAATGTCCGTGCATCGCGGACTTGCGGTGTTGGGGTATGCCAGAGGTCTCAATTTTACCCAAAGGGATGGCGGCCTCTGGGGACAAGAACTTGCTCCGGTCTAATTCTAAACATTCTCGCTAAACGCTTTTTAGTTTGTTGTAAATGTGATAAAGGTGAAATAAACTGTCATATAGCGAATTTGCAAAGTTTACGTTTCGAGCGTAAGCACTTTGTCGTAATAAAGTAAAGGATTATGAGTAACTTTATTTGGAGGAGAATGGCAAAATATCATGCATGAATCCGAGTTTTGCGTTAAATTTCAGGATCGGTATGCTACACTTGTCGAAGCACCATATCTTGGGACCACTGTAACAAACACATGGTGGAGAGGACATGTCCCTTCCGCTTTGAACACTGTGCTACGTTCAGCAGAGAACAAATGTACGACTCTCAACAAAATGGTGATCATCCAAGTAACATTACCAAAACATTTGTCAAAGGTTGCGCTCTGGACAGGGAGTGTTCTAAGCCCAGTCCTCGCTGCAGTGAACAAGGCAGCGATGTCGTGACATGCTCGCATGTATGTTGTCACGGGCACCTGTGTAATGGAGCGAAAAGCGACATAGCAAACGCTTTGGCTTTGTTGCTTGCAGTTGTATTAATCATTATTTTTTCCCCAGGATGAGCGAAGATCAAAGCGACAACTGCGATATTGCAAGATGAAATTAGCATCACTAACCTTATTCCTTGAGACCCTTCCTGACCCTACATGAAACTTTTGCGACGTTAGATTATAGTATTCAGTCAAGTTAAGCAATATACCTAGGATGAAGTATCGATCCCTTTTTGTAATCCACCGATTAATTTTTTGCGCGCGCTGACTGGACAAAAACAGATCACGTGGCACAAAATCGGACGACGCCTATGATATACCCTGTCCGATTTGATATCCGTCACACGATTCAAATGACGAGTAAAACATGTACATCGACCCTACAGATTGAAATGTATAATGCGAGATGTGTTATCCAATGTTTTGCTAATCGATATCTCCTACTATTTTTAACGTTCTTTTAACCATTAAAACCTTCAAGAGGAATACGAAACCTGTAAACCTGGAATAGTTCGCGCGTTATTTGCACTTCATGAAACGCAGTTAGATCATGATAAACAAAAACTATTGTTTCAAATTGAGAGAAAGCGAAGGTTGACTCAGGGAACTAAACCAGGACTACTGTGCAGAGGTGGATCTAGGGGAGGTGTGCAGGGGTGCACACCCCCCTGAAATGACCTGCGGCTTTCTAATATAATATAGCTTGCGTTACTCGTCAGTTACGTCATTGCTTGGTGGTGCACCCCCTCCTCCTTGGATCCGTCCCAAGCAAGGTAAAGTTTTTTTAAAAAATCAGTAGGCTCACTGATCATGATGAGGACATGTGGAGTTGCGTGCTTAGTTTACTAAGGACAACCACTCAAGACATTGTCAATTGTTAAACAATCTGTTATTATGTCCATATAATGAAAATACAATAAAAATCTTGCCCCAAAATCTTAGAACGCTATGGTATTGTATTTTGATCATTAGACTAGATGACTGATTTATTTACGGCGTAATTATAATTTAACTTCGCAAGGATCTTCGAGTGCAATTGTTTCAATATTGGATGATACCATATTTTAGGCTAGCGGCTTCCTAAGAACAAATTCGAAGGAGGTTAGTAAAGACTTGATAAGCAGTGAAACACAGCACAGAAAGCCAGAATGACTGAGAGCCAGTTGAGCCAGCATTACACAGGTCAGTTGCGCAACAATTGACGTCACAGTCCCCAGTCCTCGCTTCTCTGGCTTCTTTGCAATTTTTGTCCGCCGTTTCACACATGTTTGCGTTAGCGCAGTCCCTTGCAATCTGAAAAGAGAAACCATCAGACATTTCACATGTACTCAATTGAACGTTAGCATAAATCTACTAGAGTTTTATCACGAATGCTGTTGGCTACACTACTCACTATCTATTTAAGCAATAGAGTGTTTCAGTCGAGGAACTATCGACTGAGCCTGATAGTTGTAATGCGGAAATGTGATGTTCCTAACACAAATATTAGCACGAGAAGCGAAGCTTAAAGGGCTAATATGCTGGTTTAAAGAACATCAGATTTCCAAGGAGCAACTATCAGAAGGTAGATCCGAATCAGAAACACTCTACTGTCTTTATTGCTCACCACTAAATTTTCTTCCGCGCACGCCCGTTAAAAAGCGAGCCTTTTGAATTATTTTTTAACTTTTTAGGACGAATGACGTGGAGCAAACAAATTAAAACTAGACAAGAAACCATCTAAATGTAACAAACGAAACAAAACCAAACAAGAAATTTTTCAAATAGCTACTTGTTTGCAAAAAATTTTACGGGCACTATTTTACGGGCACTATGAGCTGCCTGTGTTGCTCCGCGAGCGGGAACTATAGCGTCACGCGAGCAATTTAAACCAATCAGCATTGGAGAAAATTTAGTGATGAACTATAAGGGCTGATAGTGTCTCCCCACCGATGAACACGTGTTCAATTTAAACCAATAATAATCGGAGAAAATTTAAAATATTAGCCCGAGAATCGCCCGCTGCACTATCCAAACTGGATCCTTGGTAACAAGATTGAACAACCAAGACTTTGCCTGTCAACCTGTCAACTTTCAAATGGCCCAAACTAGATTGAAAAATCGTGTCTGACCTCGATATTCTCCTTGACAGATGGCCTCTAATTATGAATTTTATTAAAAATATAATTAGGGGAACAGGGATGGCGTATCGCTTCCCAACAGTGTGTCTTGGGTTTGATCCCCGGACCCGACGTCATACGCACGTTGAGTTTGTTTCAGTTGCTTATCTCCCTTGCACCAAGAGTTTATCTCTTTCCTTCGGGTTCTCTGGTTTTCCTCCCTCCACAATAACCAACATTTCTAAATACCAATTGGATCGGGAATTCGACGGCCACAAGTTTAGTAATGCTACCCGTCTATTTATTTTGATTATTTATTGTTTACAATTGTTTATTGTTTATTTATTGTTTACAATTGAAATAACGGAATTGTTTATACCTTATCATTTTTATTGTCCATCATTAACATGCATTTGTCCATAATCCATGGGTCCTTGGGACATTCCTTTTCTTTCATGTCGTGTCGGCAGTTTCCTCCTTGCTCACAGGCGAAACACTTGATGCCGCTTAATTCTAGAAAAAAAGACCGGTAAGACTTATAGGCTTGGGGAAGCGTGGTGGCCTAATACTTTCCCTGGTTCCAGAGGTTTTCTCTTTTAATTTAACATTTCTCAATCAACTGAAGAGATGGTTAGCCCGTTGGACTCCGGATCGGGCGGACCGGGATCGAGCCCTGACTGGTGCCATCTTTCTTAAACAAGAAAGATACTATTCTCTCATAGTATCTCTCCTCACCCACGTGTATAAATGTTCCGGGTAAACCTGCAATGGGCTAGCATCCCGACAATGCAGCGGGAAGTAGAAATACTGTTAGTCGCTAAATGCTATGGAAACCGGGTTAAGCTCCGGCCTGATTAGCCTCACACAGTTGTTTTTAGGGGATAACGTTTTACTACGGCCTGATGCATCGATGGCCTAACAGTCTCGCCAAGCCAGCTCGCCGGCCATTCCACAATGTGGTGAGACTGCAAAACAGTACCAAAGCCAAGCATATTTGTCTGTTTATACAGCCGCACTGTCGCGACCGTATCACAATGTTTTAACTTACTGCTAGAAGTACATGACTTGGAAAAATTTTCGGACGTTGAATGTTCGGACACTTTAATTTTTACCCATTTCGGACAAATTTCTGACCAAAATTTCGCACACTTTGCTGAACATATCTTAATTAATTATTATTATTATTATATTTCGGACGGTTTTATTTTCAATTTTTTTTGTCCGAAATTAAATCATCCAAATTTTTTGCAAGTAATGTATACCAATCGATGGGTATGGTCCCAGACTCAGGTTGATCAAATTGCGTCGATCCATGTATCAGTTCTGTGAGAAGGGTGAATATCGAAAAAACCTTTGTTCCGCTCATTCTTTTCACCACGGTATATATAATTTGTTATAGAAAACAATTTATAGTAAAATTTAAAGACACCTTATATGCCTGTCACAGTCTCTTGAATTGCTTCTTTGATTTATGTTTTTTTCTCTGGATTGAATTTCGAAACTAAAAGGTTATTGTTAAAACATGGAAACAGTACTAGTGTTGCTTTTGTCACGACAGAATCGCTATATGCTTTGAGCACGATCAAGGTGATCCCTAACTCGCATTAACTATCCAGTCATCACTTGTGATGTAAGCTGTGGAAAATTAAAGAAATCCGACAGAAATAGGTAACGTGCTAAGAACTATGACGTAAAATATTTCCTGTTCGGAAAAAAAAAACTAAACTTCATAGTCAAAAGAAACCACGCACATTTTTACACGTCATTGAAGGAACATAATGTAAAACATTTTGACACCGTGAAAGAACTGAAACATAATTCAATACATACCTTTCGTAAATAACAGCGACATGCACAAGGATACAAGAATATATTTCATGCTTTCTTGCTAAATTCACGCAGTCGCCTTTCCGTGAAATACGTTTGGTGTTAAATGTGTTTCTTCACCGAACTCTTCGTGGCGTGTTAATTCTAGAAACAGATTCTTTGCAACAGTTCCAGCAGCTACACCGAAGGTTGAGACAATGAGCTTGATAGGGGGCGTTAAAAATCATTCTTTTCTTTATTTTGCAGCAGTAAAGTTCCAGTGCTTTGCTAAAACATTCTATAATTAGTAAGAAACACCACTGACCGATAATAAAACAAGTACGAAATTAACGATCGAACTTAAACCAGTATGTACGCCAGAATGATATGAAACAATAATCGACAAGATTGACATTTGCACTGACAAATAGAAAAATAGAAAATATCCCTTCCTTCTTTTAAAGAATTATCTCCGTTACAAGCCATCGGCGAACTATTCACACTGCATACATTAAAGTGACGCATATAAGATCAACACGTATGAATAAATTATCACTTTGGCTCAACTGCAGCGCGGTTCGGTTGTGCTCCAGTTCGTGTCGCTCGAATAGTTGGAATCTCCTTGCCTCGTGTTATTGCTTTACTTGGATGGCGAATGTACAATACCCTGGCCCGGTTCGTGGTCGTCTGAGACCTATACAAGTGGATGAATTGCAAGCGGGCGCGGAACAAGCGGCCCAAGATGGTCAAGTGCCTCGTGGAGACGTAGAAGTTTTTGCCGGCGCCAGTTCAACCTCCTCAACCGGCTGAAAACCAGGGCGCTCAACTTGTTGTGGGCCAGGCTATCTTACCTGCTCCAGCCCAACAGATTCCGCCGGCGCAAGTTCCAGCCCAACAAATTCCGCCGGCGCAACTTCCAGTGGCCCCACAAGAAGCTGTGCACGTGGAACCAACTCAAGGAGAGCTTGAGGTAAATGCGTTTCGTTTGCATGTATTTAGTTTCGTGTTGTTTGGGGTTTTTCATTATTTTTCGGGGTTTTTTCTCCGCTCAGTTTGTCCACGTTTGCCGGTTAGTTGGTTGTGAACAGCTCTAGTGTATTTGGACCTTGGCGGGTTTCTTTTTTTTTCCTCTTTTTCCCTTTGTTTTTTGTCTTCTCTGGTTTCTTAGTATTGTATTCAACACACCGGGATATTGGAGTTATTTGTAATGAAGTGAATGCTTCATTAGCGGCTTTCGCGGATTGTGTCTTTCTCTCAATTGTTGTCGGGAATTGATATGCAACACTCAGATGGGGCGGGAACTTACCGTTCACTTATGTGCGTGTCTTTATTGTCTAGAGGCGAAATGTTGTAACTCAGGATAACGCGAATGAGCTATGGGGTGAGAGTTCACCAAACAACAAAAAAAAGAGCAATGGGGCGAGAGTTCGCCATGAGAAATAGAAAGTGATGGGGCGTGAATTCGCCATGAGAAATAGGGAAAGTGATGGGGCGAGAGTTCGCCATGAAAATAGAAAAGAGAAGTGATGGGGGCGAGAGTTCGCCATGAGAAATTGAAAGTGATGGGGCGTGAGTTCGCCATGAGAAATAGGAAAGAGAAGTGATGGGGCGAGAGTTCGCCATGAAAATAGAAAAGAGAAGTGATGGGGCGAGAGTTCGCCATGAGAAATAGGGAAAGTGATGGGGCGAGAGTTCGCCATGAAAATAGGAAAAGTAATGGGGCGAGAGTTCGCCATGAGAAAGGAAAAGGAAAGTGATGAGGTGAGAATTCATTTTGAAAATTGGGGAAAAAAAAAGGAGAAAGAAATGTATGAGAATTTTCCATGAAAATAAAAGGGAAAGAAATGGGCGAGAGTTCGCCATAGGACAGTTGGGGGTGTTCCCCATACAATAAATAAAATGAAAACGGAAAAATAAATAAATAAATAAATAAAAAGAATAAAAATAAAAATAATAATAAAAAAAATGCAATGGGGCGAGAGTTCGCTAAAACAAAAGAAACTTCGTGAGTTGATGTTCGTATAATCTGATTCTTCCCTTTATTTGCTCTCCTAGACTCTAAAGAAAAAGTTTGGTGATTTACAAAAGTCTCTTGAGGAGTTGACGAAACTCTCTGTGGCCTCTGTGATAAGGAAGATGCTCGATTATGCGGCACGGCCGCTTTCAGAGTTTAACAAGTACGAGGCGATTGATATTTTGGAGACCCTTCAGAATACCTCCAGGGATAATCAGGATGACAAACGCAACTTCTACCGCCTTGTGTACCAGACAGCCAGGGCAAAGGTAGACCTCCCAAAGGAACATTTTCGCGCTTTGGTTCTGCGCCTCCTCGGGGACAAAGACCATACGAAAGTGTACGAGGCGGTTGCGAAGGTGGAGAAAGCGATGACTGGGAGAAGCCCGTCGTCTGAATCTTCTTACCGTGAACGTGGTGATGCCCCATATAGAGGTCGTGGCTGGAGAAGTGGCGCTCTCGTCCAATGTTATTTTTGTGGAAAGTATGGCCACATTATGGCAAGGTGTTATGCAAGGAGGGGTGCACAGCAGAGGTCCTCAGCAACCCGAGGTCGTGCTAAAGATAACAAGTTCTAATAGGTGTACTAAACCACTGAAGCGCATGAAAGGAAAACAAGTTGTAATAACAGTGATAATCATGTTAATAACAAGTTCAATGAGTGCAATAAACATTTGAAACTTGTCCGGTTTTTTCGATTTGATGCGATTCTTAAGTGGTATTCGGTTAGTATCGCCTTTACAAGGGTAAGTGGTGGGATCAGTAACACCTGCCTGTAACATTTATTTGTCTTCCCCTTCTGTTCTCGCACATTATTACCTGTACTGTAGTCACAGAGAGTTGAGAGTTTTGAAAACAGGGTATCTCAAAACCCTCCCGGTCATACTGGGTCAAGACTGTCCTCTCTCTGCTGGCTTGTACGGGGTTCTTTTAAAAGAATCTTTTTTCCCCTTAGGCAACATTCTGGTCATGGGAAAAAGATGACAACTTTGATAACTTTGTCAACAACGTTGGTGATCGCGCAGGTGCGATACAGTGGATAGACGTAAGGGGGAACCCCGTATCGGTCAGCAGTGAGGGGACAGAAAATGACCAGTTGATGCAGAAAACTCGACTAGTTGAGAATGGAGAAATTATCGGGCATGTCGAAGAGTTGCTTTTTCGGGATCCTGATATTTTTATGGCGGGGGAACTTCACAAACGCATAACCCAGTGGGCAGAAATTGCGAAACTTGCTCCTTCATCACACCAGGAGGAGGTATTGTCTTGGATTGGAAATAAGGTGTCAATATTCCCATATTTCAAACACTTTAAGGGAACGTTCAAGGGGGAACATTACGATTCCGACCGGCCACCCCACAGATTGTTTAAAAATAATGTATCCTGTAAACAGTTTGGGGAGTTTGTCAGGACGACACTTTTAAGTCGTCTAAAAACTGGTGCGATCTCTTTGGTGGGTAACGTTGGCCAAGTAACCCCGCCTCAAATCGTACTACCGTTGACGGTTGAGCCATCAAAGCCGAGACTGTGTCATGATGCGCGGTACCTAAACTTGTGGATGCTAGAGAAGCCTTTCACCCTGGATAGGGTGACGGATTTGCCTCGGTATGTTTTCAAGGACTCTTATCAGACCGTCCTTGACGACAAATCTGGATACGACCACCTTTTGCTGTCGGAAGAAGGTCGTACATATTTCGGAATCCAGTGGGGTGGTTGGTACTTTACATATAACTCCCTACCGTTTGGCTGGAAGATCTCCCCTTATGTGTATCATTCGACGGGCCTTATGGCGTCTAATTTTCTGCGCTCGTTGGGGATCCCATGTCTCCTATATATTGATGATAGGCATAATGGTCAACTCCAGGTGCCACTTAACAAAGGGGAATATGGTACCCTACACTCTGCAGATGAGCGTAATTTGGCGGCGGCCAAATCAGCAGTATTTCTTGTGGCGTTCTATTTGGTACGTTTGGGATATTTTCTGGGCCTAACGAAGTCAATCTTAACCACCCAAAAGATGGTCCCTTATCTTGGCTTTCTCGCGGACTCCAATAGGGAAGTTTTCCACCTGATCCCGGACAAAAAGCGCAAGTTCCTAGAGCTGTTCCGAGAGACATTAGGCTCGAGTTATGTTTCGGTCAAGACACTTAAACGTTTGGTCGGCAAGTGCGTCTCCTTTTCCCTGGCTGTTCCGGCAGCGCGTCTGTTTACTAGAGAGATGTCGGCAGCAATCTCAAGGGGTATGCGCACAATGAAACCAATTGCGATCCGGGGTGCACTGCGCGATGAGATCGCCCATTGGTTATTTCTAGAAGGATGGGATGACCCTCTACCTTGGCGCGAAGAGAAACATCTTCAGATTAACATAGCAACGGATGCCTCCTGTTAGAGGATTGGGTCCTAGTGTAAGAGACTATTATGGGTTGAGCAGGCGACCTTCGTTCGGAATAAATGTTGTGTTGATGGACTCTGTTTGGTCGTGTTTCATCTTGTAACATGGTACCAGGAGCGTAAAGAACCATCGAAATACTGCTGTAAGACTTGTAGTCTGCTGTGATACGTGTCTGGATAATTCAAGTGGAGGAAATGTAAACATTTCGTCGAAATTTCTGATCGAAAGAGTTCGCGCCAAAACTACAACTCACCCGTGGAAAATTCACTGGAATTTTCGTATTCTGCTGATTATCTGAGCGAGAAATTCTGATAATTTCTGTACTCGTCGACTGCTGCTACTGTGAAATATGTCTCAAGACGATAATGAAGCCGCTCCACCTCCTGATCCTGGACATTTCACTGGAAATATCATGAACTTTGAACGACCTAGCCTAAGTTCGATGCTCGACAAGAAAATCGCCTTGAAGCACTAAAAGCGTTCAAGAAAAGGTGTGGTTATATCTTTAAAGGAAGTCTTGTGAACATTTCTAACGAAAGGAAGTGTATACTGGTTCAAGACTGGCTCGGACCGGAAGGCCAAAAGATTTATGACAATTTGGACTGGGAAGAAGGTGAAGATGTAAACGATTACGAACTGATGTGGACCAAGCTGGAAGCAGCGGTAAGTCCTGAATGTAATGAGATTGTCGCTTCCAAGAAATTCAAAGAACGGGTTCAGAAACCTGGAGAAACAATCACTGCCTTTGTCACTGATTTGCTGATGTTAGTTAAAGACTGTAACAATGTAGATGAAGATAGACAAGTGAGAGATTAGTTTGCTTATGGAATTTCCGATGAAGAATTGAAGAAGAAATTGCTAGAAAAAGGAAATACTCTTACACGAATTGAGGCTACATCAATTGGCAAAGCCCATGAAACCACAAAACAAGAAGTTCAGGAATGTTGTGCAAAGCAACCTGAAAAAGAGAACATACATACTGTGTTTAAAGATAAAGATAAGTCAAAGAAAGTTCTGGTGTGTAATTACTGTGCAAACAAGAAAGGATCTCATAGTCTCTCAAACAAAAGACTCTGCCCTGCCTGGGGAGCAGTTTGCAAGTTATGTAGGATCAAAAATCACTTTCAAGATTCTAAGGAATGTAAAAGATTACAAAAAGAAAGGCAAGCCAAACCAGCAAATCAAAAACAGTCAAAATCGTCAAAGAAGTCCTTTGTCTTGAAAGTAGAGGAAGATGGTGAAGAGCATTACTATGAAGTTGTGGACAAAATATGTGTTCTAAATCAAACCTGTGACCACAAGAAAGCTTTTGCAAACCTCTTCCTGTCAAAGAATAGAATTCCTGTCAAATTTCAGATAGACTCTGGTTCTACCTGTAGTATCCTACCTGTGAGTGTGTACAAGGACATAAGTGGAGACCATAATTTGAAGGACTTGAACAAAACAGTCAAGCCTGTTCTTTCACTCTATGATGAGGAAACCAAAATTCAGACACTTGGAACTAGAAAGGTCTTCGTCCTAAACCCTGCAACCAATGAAGAAGTAATCATTCAGTTTAGAATTGTTAACAAGGAACTGACCCCTCTGATAGGTCTAAATGACTCTGAGGAACTCAAGCTTCTTGAGGTTTTGCGAGACAACATTGCCTCAGTAGAACACAGCAAGCCCTGTGTCCCTTCAACTGCATCGGAAGTGAAAACACCACTTACCGTGGAAACCATCTTGTGTAATTATGCCAATGTATTTGATGACTCCATCGGAAAGCTTGAAGGTGAGCTACACCTTTATACAAAGCATGATGTCAATCCACACAAGACAGCTCCTAGAGAGATCCCTCTTTCTGTTAAGAACAACTTCATTGCTGAAGTAAAGGACCTTCAGGAACAAGGTATACTAGAAAAAGTGACTGAGCCCACTGAATAGGTGAGTGCTCCTACAATTGTTAACAAGCCCTCTGCTAAGAATGGAATAAGACTCTGCATAGATAGCAGGCCTCTAAACACAGCACTAAAACGCTCTGAGTATCCAATTCCAACTGTTGATAATCTGCTCACGGAAATTGGCAGTGCTAAAGTGTTTACCTTAGCCGACATCAAGTCTGCCTTCTGGCACGTCCCACTAGACCAAGCAAGCTCACTGCTTACAACCTTCAATACCCCTCTTGGAAGAATGAAATGGAACAGAATGCCCTTCGGCATTAGTGTTGCACCTGAAGAATTTCAAAGAAGAGTTGATGAGAATTTAGAAGGTTTGGAGGGTGTAAAAGCTATTGCTGATGACATCCTTATCTGGGGTGATGGTGACACCAATGAAGAGGCTACAGCCAACCATGACAAAAGACTGTTGGCTTTGCTAGAGAGATGTCAACAGAAGAACATCAAACTTAACATGGAAAAGTTCCAGCTGAGGAAGACTGAATTATCTTACATGGGTGTGGTCCTGACACCCAATGGAGTCAAACCTGACCCAAAGAAACAGGACTGTATTCAATCCATGCCAGCTCCTACTAACAAGGAAGAAGTAAGAAGAGTACTTGGTGTTGTTACCTACCTCTCAAGATTCTCTGAGAACTTGTCAACAAAGTCTGAACCACTCAGAGCACTCCTAAAGAAAGACACTGTTTTCATTTGGGAAGCAAATGAACAGAAAGCCTTTGAAGAAATTAAGGCACTCATTTCAAATGCACCACTGCTGAAATATTTCAACCCAACTGAGAGAGTCGAAGTACAAGTTGACGCCTCATCGACTGGCTCGGGAGCATGCCTCATGCAAGGTGGTCAACCCATACAGTATG
Organism: Blastomussa wellsi; assembly: GCA_947652115.1. Lineage (NCBI taxonomy): Eukaryota > Metazoa > Cnidaria > Anthozoa > Scleractinia > Plerogyridae > Blastomussa > Blastomussa wellsi. Next base: position 31,703,271 of record OX393562.1, read on the forward strand.
CTTCAAGAGCACTAACGGAAACTGAAAAACGTTACAGCCAAACCGAGAAAGAGATGCTCAGCATTGTATATGGCCTCACTAGATTCCATACGTACACTTATGGTAGAAAAGTAACAATCTACAATGACCACAAACCACTGGCTGCGATACTGAAGAAGCCTGTTGCAGACAGTCCCATTCGTCTCCAGAGAATGCTATGCAGAATTATGGGCTACGATCTTGAATTCAAGTATGTTAAAGGCAAAGATCTTCTCATTGCTGATGCCCTCAGCAGATCCCAAACGACCAATCAGATCCGAAGCAAGAGTGAACAAGAGATTGAAACTGTTGGACTGGTTATTGAAGATCAAAGTGTAACAAGTCACCTTAAAGAAATTGCAGAAGAAACAGCTAAGGACAGCATCCTACAGTCTGTAATGCACCACATATCTGAAGGCTGGACAGTCAGCAAAAGACACATACCTGTTGAAATTCTACCATTCTGGACCATCAAACATGAACTGTCTTTCAGTGATGGCATTCTGTACAGGGGTGATCGCATCGTAGTCCCAATCACATTGAGAAAGACACTGACTGCAAAGCTACATCAAGCACACATGGGAACAGAGTCAACCCTTAGACGTGCAAGAACATCCCTTTGGTGGCCTGGGATGAATTCCCAACTCAAACAGTTTATTGCCACCTGTGAAGTCTGTAACTCTTTCCAGAAAAATAATCAAAAAGAAACTCTGATGAGTCACTCAATTCCTAGCACTTCTTGGTCAAAAATTGGATGTGATATTTTTGAGTGGAACAAAGGACACTACTTAGTCTTTGTTGACTATTATAGTGACTGGATCGAATTTGACCAGATGAAAAACCAAACTGCTGCTGAAACCATTGATCTGATGCAAAAACAGTTTGCACGATGGGGAATTCCTGATGAGATCGTCACAGACTGTGGTAAGAATTTTGACTCGGCCGAATTCTCTCTATTCTGCCATCGAAAGAAAATAAAGCATACGAAATCTTCACCTCATCATCATCAAAGCAATGGAAAGTCTGAATCTGCAGTGAAGATTGTTAAAACATTGTTGAGAAAAACAGCAAAAACTGCTTTAAACCCGTATGAAGCGTTACTTGACCAACACAATACACCAACTGTTGGCATGACAACGTCTCCAGCGCAGCGATTCCTGAACCGACGAACAAAAACTGAAATACCTATGAAAGCAACTCTGCTTACTCCGGAACTTGCTGATAAAGTCTTGGAAGAAAAAGCTAAGAAAACCAAGAAATCTCAAGTTCATTATGACAGAACTGCGAAAGATCTGAATGAATTAAAGCCTGGCGCTATGGTAAGAATCAAGCCCGATGGACTAGTAAAAGGGCAAGAGTGGAGGAAAGGAAATGTCCTTCGGAATCACGGATACCGGTCGTATGATGTGAAAGTGGATGGAAAAGTTCTTAGAAGAAACCGTGTACATCTCAAACCAGACAACAAAGCCCCGCCGTCTGGTGAGCAGAAGCCAATCAAAGAAACTGCCATGCCTCCTCCGAAGCCCAGTGCAAACCTCAGTTCCACAAAGCAAACCCCGAAGCCTACCAAAGCAGTTAAACCAGCTAAAAATATGGAACTGATTACTGTTAAAAGAACACGTTCTGGACGCTTGGTAAAAGCACCTGCACGTTACTCTCCCTAGACTATAGTTAAACGTAAAATTGCGAATTTTACTGGGGGGGAGGTGTTAGAGGATTGGGTCCTAGTGTAAGAGACTATTATGGGTTGAGCAGGCGACCTTCGTTCGGAATAAATGTTGTGTTGATGGACTCTGTTTGGTCGTGTTTCATCTTGTAACACCTCCCAAACCGGATGGGGTGGGGTCATCTCTACGCCTGTGACGCAGGAGGCATCTGATTATTGGTCAAAGGATGAGATGATGCTGGATATCGCGACAAGGGAAGCCATGGCAGTGGATAAGGTCTTACAAGCCTTTAAACATCTTGTCAAAGATTGTCGCGTCGATGTCATGATTGACAATCAGGCAGTCATGCATGCGTGGACTAATCAAGGAGGCAAAAGTCATGCTTTGAACGAGGCTATCAAGGCATTATTTTTTTTTACCACTGTGGACCTGAATCTATTATTACGCATGTTGTACGTCCCGTCACGGGAAAACCCGGCGGATCCCCCTTCTCGCAGGCTATCTTCTTTGGACTACACACTAACACCGGAGACCTGGAGTGAGGTACAACGGGTCTTTGGCGGTCTGAATGGCCACTCCTGTGATTTGATGGCCCTAGATTCAAATGCTATGACTGACAAGCAAGGGAATCATCTTCCCCATTTTACGTCGTGCCCCTCGCCAGGCTCGATTGGGGTGAATCTGTTTGCACAAGATTTGACGAAGTTCTCTTCTGTTATGCAGCGTACGCATGTTTTCCCGCCAAATGTCTTAGTCGGCCCAGTCTTGCGTTTTCTCCAGTCTTACCGACAGCCATGCACGCTTGTGGTTTTGGATACATACCCAAGGAAGTATTGGTGGCCGTTTTTACAACGTATCTCCAGAAGAACGCAAAAGATGGCAGATCTAGGTGATTCGCATGCTTTGTTAATCCCTACGAAGGAAGGTTGGAACAATGAAGTCAAGATCCCAGGGGAACTGTGGGCTTTTCAGATAGCTTTTGAGTAGAACTCATAGCAGTGACATTGCTTTAGAATTGCTTGTAAATATTTAACTGGACTGGGGAAGCCCCGACATGTGGGGGGATCCCTCGTTAGAGTCATAAGCTGTTTTTTTTTTCTTTTTTTCTCTTTTTCTTCTTTGTCTTGGATAAATCCAATGTAATAACTATAACATGTAGGAAATAAAACGTTCCTGTGATAGGCTACAAACGTCTCGCCTTTCCTTCCCCTTAGGAACTTCCTGTTGTTGCTAAGTTGTTTACGCTATCCGTCAGATGCCCGACTTGTTCCCATGCAAATGACCAGGATTTTAGATTCTGTCAAAGGTGTGGCTATAATCGGAAAGTCTTGACAAAAGCAAATGTCAAAAAAGTTAACGTCGATTTGGAGTGCATTGATCAACGTTTACGGCAGCTAATGGACTTTGACCGTGCTACTAGCTATGCTAAACAGAAAGACTCGTTACAAAAAGAGTTTGAAAGCTTTCTGGCCTCACTTCCGGGACATGTCACTTTGGCCACTGTGACCCCGCGTGATGTTTGTCGTTTCCTTATTTTTAAGGATAAGGATGGGAAAACGCAGATTCACCGCAATGGTTGCGACCATATCGGCAAAAAGGGACGATTTTCGTGTGGATGCGCAATACGTTTATCTTACAAAACGATTGACTCTTATATCGGTAAGTTACGGGCCATTCTTCACTCTATTGGGCGAGATGGCGAGTGGGACAAGCGCTTAGGCCTTGGTAACCCGGCGTCTGACAAAGCCGTGAAAAATTTCCTGAGGCTGGTAACCGCGGAACAACTGCAGGCCCGTATAACACCCAAACAGGCTGCGCCGTTCTTTGTTGACAAATTAACACAATTATGTTTGCACTTAGAAAGAAGACTGCAAGGGTCTGACAAGGCGATTGACAGATTCATCATAGCCCGCGACCAAGCATATTTTAAGCTGGCCTTCTTTAGTGGAGATCGGCCAGGGGATTTGGGACAGATTAAGGTTCCTGAAATCCTTCGTTTCCCCCATGATGACGGGCTTCTCTTTAACCACATTTGGGGGAAGACGTTGAGGGATGGAGATGAAAATGTGTTTGGGGTTAGAAGAAATGCGCAAGCGGAAATCTGCCCTATTCGAGGCATTGAGTGCTACATGGAAGCGACTCGTGATATGAGGGTAGATTTAACGTGTGGCTACCTTTTCCGCCCAGTTACACCAGATTTGGGTATAAAGGACGCCCCCTTTTCCTCCTCCGCAGCCGAATCACGGCTAAAGAGCTATCTTAAAGAAATGGGTGCAGATAACGGTGAGACGCTCCACGGTTTCCGGTCAGGCTGTGCAATTACCCTGGCCCTTACCGGTGCGGGCCTGGCTGAAATCATGGATCACGTGGGATGGTCAAGGCGCCACACGGCGTTGTACTACATGCAACTAGCGAAAGTCTTAAATCCAGCAGGGGCCTCGGCAAGCCTCGCCTCGAGTGTTGGCTCCAAGCCATCTGCCTCCTGGCAAGACATTAATGAGCTAAAACGTTTTGTGTGTGCCTTCCCCGCAACCAATTAGGGGAAAAGAACCTACGCAGAAGAGTGCCTGTGAGGTACGACAAAAATCTACCTCCCAGTGTTAGGGAATTGGATCGGGGTTTAGTTTTGGGGAGTTATGATTTGGTTCAGGAAGAGGGCTGCCCCTTTTTTGACGGTCCAACGTTGGTCTCCTTAGGTGGCTGTTTAGTATTGGGGAGGAGCCCATCGTTGACCGGGTAGATAGAAACAGACTTAGTGACATTAAGTAACAGGAGCCAAATTTATCCCCAATCTTATTGCAGTACGACAATGGATGCAGTGTTGGATAGTTTACTATTCACACTGCATACATTAAAGTGACGCATATAAGATCAACACGTATGAATAAATTATCACTTTGGCTCAACTGCAGCATAGGGAGGGATCGTGCGGGTACGGGGCGACGAGGTGCTTACGGGCAAGCCCTGGGAACTAATACTAGACTAGTTATCTTTCCCTCCCTCCCACCCTTAGTTTTTCTTTCTCCCACACTGTGACCGTTGTCGCGTCGCCAAATTTATCCCCAATCTTATTGCGGTACGACAATGGATGCAGTGTTGGATAGTTTACTAATGACGTCTACAAATCACTATGTTAATATTCAATTAGCGAAATTCATTTCATCTTACCTTCATGTACGTAATATTATTCTTTCAAATTTAAATGATGTAACTTGATTACCATATGCTATATTAATTACATATTCGGGATAATCTTTATTATTTCAATTTTCATTTAAGATACCGTATGTATTTATGGTCATGCAAATAAAGCTAGTTTCTGTTGTTGTTGACTGGATGGCAGGTTAAATTCGACGAGTTATATTATGAGCCCGAGGTTTCTATTAGGTGATAGTTGATGAGGCCGAAGGCAAATAATCTAATTGTTTTAGTAAAAATTATAATAAACGAATTGTGTGTCGGTGAAAAGTTCAAAATCTTCCTGCGAAATTTTGATAAAGCGCGAACACGTCGCCATTTTGAAGACGACCTTCGACCACTGCACTCTAATTAAACAATAGAGTGTTTCTGTCGAGGAACTATCGGCTGATAGTTGCCCCGCGGAAATTTGATGTTCTTAAAACAAATATTTGCCCGAGAAGCGAAGCTTCGAGGACAAATATGCTAGTTTTAAGAACATCAAATTTCCGCGGGGCAACTATCAGACCGATAGTTCCGAGACAAACACTCTATTGTCTTTATTGTTCACCACTAAATTTTCTTCCGCGCGCACATTCACAAACTAGCATCTTGAGTTTTTTGCTGCAAGCCGAAACGTACGAATACACGAAAATCAGGTAAGAAACCCTCGAAATACAGATAAACCAAAGAGCGTTTGATTTTTTACCGAAAGACTGCTTGTTAACAAAAAAATTTCACGGACGGGCACTATCCATCCGGGAATTTTCCTCGGACGGGCACTATGCAATGATAGTGCCCTCCGCGGATGAACACTATCGCGTCACGTGATCAATTTAGACCAATCAGAATCGGAGAAATTTAGTGGTGAACTATAATGGCTGATAGTGTGCAGTAGCTCAGCCAATCAGATTGCGGCATTTGCATTATTATACTAGTAGATTTTTACTAATTCCCTATATATCACCCCTAGGCTTGAAAACGCTTACTCTTTCCATCCATTTCTCGAATGATTGATTCTTTGTCATGTTTCTCACTGCGCCCACAGTGACTTGTGGCTTTAGTGTAGGAGGAGAGTTCAGTTCGGGTGAGGAAGTTCTCTGAAGTTGTTTTTACTCTCGTTCGCTCTCTTTGTGAATTGATAATAACGTGGGATTGGTACGCTAGGAAATATTGCCTAGATGATGCGTTTTAATATTCTTGATCACCACCTGTTTACTTGGCAATGCATCGATGAGTCATAAATGTGATAGACTGGTAAATTTTCCGCTCGGGGAATAATTTAATCATAAAAAAACCTGTTGTTGAAATGATTAATTATGACACCAGCGTGAGACAAAGAAAAAATCTGAGTTCCCGACAGGATTCGAACCCATGACCTCTCAGATGCCAAATGAGCTTCGAGAACTCATGGGTTTCAATCCTGTCGGTACCTCAGATTTTTCTTTGTTCTATGCTAGTGTCATAATTAATCACTTCATCTTTATCGCTGATTTATTATCAATGAGCTGTAAGGACAAACTGGTATCAATAGTATTTCTAGCTTGGGTGCTAGAAGGACCCAAGCCAAAGTCAATTTCCTCGTTGTTAGGCGTACATAGATAGGCAGGACCGCAAAAACTGAACTGAAAATAGTAGTTAATGGGCCACTTAGGCTACGTCCCCACTAGGACGAACAAATTAAATTAACGGCGTTTTCCGCTTTGCGTTCGCACCGTTTTAAGGCAAGGCGTTAAATAACAACTGACAAACATTAACTAACCCTGACAAAGTATATATTTTCTGAAAGCTTAATAAATGAAGATTACCATACCATATTTATTGAAAATATAGCGATCGTTTTGCAAATGTACATGGCTTGCAATATTCAGTTCCTGTGCAGTCGGAAGTGATCTCGAGGAAGAGACAAACATTGCGCCGAGTTCTAACACCTTTCTCTCAAAAACCGTGTCGGCGAATTTTGATATCTTGCCTAGTTTGTTTTTTACGCCCGGTTAAACTTCGAGGTTCGAAAAAATATCCCTCCTGTTCCTTCATTTGTTTATAACTCCAGGCAAGAAGAACGGGAAAAACCAAAAACGCCGACACGGTTTTTGAGCCACATTATATGGGAACTTTCTCGCCAATATTTGAGCTAAAACGGATGATGCACGCGAACTTAAAGCGCGCGCCCAATTTCTTGAAAATATAGTTTCGAGAAAAAGCGCAAAACAGTTTCAGAGACGTCCTTCCGGTAGCCTGCGTAGCTGGCGGGATTCGCGGCGAAGTGCCTTTGTCTTTGGGAGGCCGTCGTCGGAGCGGCAAAGCCGTGGAGAGATTGGCTTTGCCCGCGAATGCTGAGTGAGTAGCTCGCACCCTCAAATCCCGCCGGCTACGCAGGCTATCCTTCCGGTTGAATTTACAAGCAAACGGCTCAACTTACTTCATAACTAGTAATAGTTCTCACTAAAGCTGCCCCCGCTATTTCAAGTTCTATTTTCCTAATTAACTGTAGTCAAGTGAGACACGTGAATTTTTTTTTAAATTTACTTTTAATGGGAACGTTTTTGATTTTACTTATATTATTTGTTGTAACCGTAACGCTATGAAAATAATTTTTAAGTGTTTCTCTGTATCTGTTGTGAGAAATAATTTTTAAATATTTTATTCTTTGAAGAATGTATATCAAATGTGAAGCCTTATTATCAACTTCACAAATGATAAACGTGGTGAACAAATTCGCGACCGTGTAAGTGACAGTCTGAATAAACCGCACGGCAAAACCACTGAATCTCTAGATATCTGAAAATCCAATATCACAGACAGGCTTTGAGTCAATATAAACCAGTTTTTTTCCTTCTCTCAATCACTGAATATGCTTTTAGATTGTGGTGCGAGTCTTTCGCGCCCTGTTTGATTTGTGTCTGACAAATCGGAGTGTGACCGTGTCTTAGGGCCTGTTCGCACTACGCGAGATTTTGTTTGTTTTGCAAAAAAATCTGTCAACGCGAAACCATTTTCAGTGCGAACGATTTTTTTCGTCCATGAAAATTTTGTCAAGCATCACCAAACTTCAAAGACACCGTCGAGTAGCTTTGGAGGCCTACAATTTTTTGTCAAGCGAGAAAATCTATTGTTCCGTGACAGCTACCCTTCAACGGGTCATCATATTTCGTAATCGATACCACACAAAAAAGGTATTGCGTACGTGATCCCATTTACCGCCATTTACCGCCATTTAGAAATGGATAGACGAGGAGAAATGTCAGACAGGGACAGCGATCCCGCACCATTTGTTCGAAATTCGTACATTCCCGAAACTGGTGCATGTGGATTTCAAACCAGGATTCTACAGGTCGAGGAAATGTCCAATACGGGTGAAAACGACGACGACGTCGACGTCTGTTGAGCAGCTGAGTTAAAGTCTCCATTAACCGTAAAAGCCGAATCCTTCCTAACAAAACCAGAAGTAATTGTTGACTAGCCACAATCAGGTTGTGCATGGCAAGCAAACAGCAAAGAAGGGCGATTAAAACATTTCGCGGGAGCATTTTGATTCGCGATCAGTCCTTGACCGGAAACGACATAAAAAGAAACGCACTGTCACGAAATCTCGGTTTGATTGACTTTTGTGGTTACACAAATAATTAGCATGTCTCAAGTACGAAAACAAAAAATTTGTGATTTCAAAATTTTCAATTTTTTTGCAAACACCAAACCAAATTTTTCGGTGTAGTGCGAACAGGCCCTTACAGTCAAATAGTAGATGAACAAATATAGAAAATTCGTGCCAGTCAATTCTTCAAAAACCTCGCTAAAAGCTTGTTTCCACAAGTTTGATTTCAAAGCAAATAAACTTCGATGCGATTGCCCACTTAGCTATAAATCGATCTATAAAGCTACAACCTTACCTTCGGCACTGGCAAAACCTCGTAGCGAACACTCCGTTCCCAGCATCCTTCGCTCTTTTATATGAATCCTTTCGACCCCCAGCGTAGTTTTTTTAGTCCTTTGCGCGCTTTTGGGCAATCCTTTGCGAACTTTTTCCTCAAAAATCGAGATTTTTTCTGCATCACACCGAAATCCGATACTCTATACGCGGGGACTTCAATAGTGGCCTCCTCGGGTTTTGGCCGTCTGGGCCAAAACCCTGCGGGGGCAACAATAGCGCTCAAATGCTGACCACACAAGATGTCAAATACTGTTTCACGAGGGAGTTTCACCCTACATTTCAGTTCTACTAGGTATCGCTGTTGGATCGCTCTCTCCGAAGGTAAGTTGCTACTGTAGAATTGGAAGCGTTTCATCCCAGTTTCCGGAGTTTTCATTCCTCTGACTGGTAGATTAAATAAAGTGGTCTGTGGTCTGGCCGTGACGAAATTGCGTGTCGAAACAAGGATGGTATGTAACATGATAATGACGTGTTGACAGATTGTCACAATGACTTGTCAACATTCCATTAAAGGCAATTAGTAACGAAAACACTATTTTGTCCATAACTTCCTTTAGAAACAATATTTTTCTAAGATAGGAGTAAGATCTATCTTGCTATCTTAAAATGTTTTGTCTGTACTAAACCGTTCTGAAATGCGCACCAGAGTATGCACCGACGTTACTTGAGCCCACGGCTGATTCGGCTGTGAGCGTTTTCAAAAAGTTTCTTTTTAGGTGAGCAAAATTAAAGCGCTTTTTTAATCATTGTCGACGAAGGCCAATTCGGAGGAAAAAAATCAAATTTATCTGTCTTTGCCGGTGGACGTAGCCTTAGAGTCGGGAATATGGATGGCGCGGTCAATTTCTGTGCTGCACAACACGATGTACGGAAGTCGCGCCTTTAATTTAAGCAAAATAATAGAGGACTTTTCCGTGGTTACATAACTTCATCTAACACGAGGGGGTTTCGGAGAATTCGAGACAGTTATGCAAACCCTGGACGTAGTCGAGGGTTTGCATAACTTTGGAGAATTCTCCCAAACCCCTGAGTGTTTAGATGAGGCTATGTAAACACGGAAAAAGTCCTCTAATGGTTTTTTAAAATGTTTCTCAAAAAGACGCACGAAATTAAAACGTCACAACCGTGTTTACGTACTCTTATCTAAACACACCTATAAACCAATGACAGCGCGCGTAGCTATAGTATCTCAGTTATTTTCTAAAGCCAAATCTTCAACATTTACGCTAAGCAATTTCCCATTCATTTAATAGCCTCTTAGTAACATTCATTAGGGACTGAAACGTATATAAGATATACAAGATAAGTCAGTAAGAGAATGGCCAAGAAACGCCGGAAACTGTGGCTTTAAATAAATCTCAAGCGAGTGAAAAAAGTTTTCACGCCTTGGTCGTTTGAGTTTGATTTCTAAAAATTATTTCTCAGTCATTTGTTTAAATCAAGTAGAACCTATAGACCACGATAATGTGACGTATTTATTTTCTGGCGCCGGTCGAAACAAGTTCCTTACAAGCCTCATAACTAAAAAAACTAAATGACTAAAACAAGTCAGTTAAAATTTATTTGTCTAAGCAAAATCATGCCGCACGAGTGCTTCGATTCTCGGTGGTATTAGTTGATGGGAATCGTCTTAATATCAAGGTTTCAATGAAAAGACTCTTTTTTGTGACGTTTCACCGTAGTTGGTAGTTGTCATGTTGAATGCTGCGAGGTTCCAGTTACCTTTGGGCCTCATCAGAGCCTCGGTTTCTTAGTTGCAATATATAGGTGTTGTTGCATCTTTTAAACGCGGGTTTACCGGCCATCATCTTGGGATCCACAAGAGATTATAAGTCAGCAAAGTTGGTGTAGTTCTGCATTTTAGGTAAACCAAAGAAAGTGGTGTAAAAGCGAAGTTTGAATGACGAACGCGCTACTCCGTACTCTTCATCACCTTGCACTGATATACAATTGATTAAGCTATCTCCACTGTAGAGTCATAACATTGTGGGATGTCCAGCGATACACTACTTTTTATTCAATGTCCCTGTCATTTAAAGATTGTTGTTAAAAACGTGTTTTCTAGATAGTTCACAGAAAGAGACGAATTCCGAACTTGGCAGCAATCGCCAGACAAATCAGGGTACATGCCCTGTTTGAAATACTGCTGGCCTTGCTGTTACATCGATCTTTATCACAGCAGCTAGCAGTGCAGTCGTCACTGTTGATGCAGGTTTTGATATATATACCACAGCCGTCTTCATTTGTACAGCCTTGTTGCAACTCGTCTTCGGCATCGATTTTCGTGACCATTCTCTTATAGCATCGATTGTTTGTCGGAGTACACACGACAAATGACGATCTGTTGCTTCCGGGTTGGCATTGTGAGACAGGGCCTGTGCAATGGTAACATTCGAGAGACCACGCTAGAAAAAGAGAGCAAATGTTAGTCTTGGGAAACGCACGGCAGGTTTTCACTAGCGCACAAGCATAAGCATAACGACATAAGCACGAGCATAAGAAGAACAAACGCACTTGTTTTTCTCGCGTTGTTTCACTAGGAATCGCCGCGACATAAGGTGAAATAAGCATAAGCACAAGAAAATCGGACAGTGTCCGTTCTTCTTGTGCTTATCCGCTAGTGAAAACCAGCCTTTAAAGATCGTCTAGCTGCTAATGTGTCAGACGTCGACGTATTCGCTCATGCCGATCACACGTGCCAGACGTCGACGTATTTGCATTACTAGGGACTTTACGAACCCGCGACGGCGACGCCAACGACAACCTCCACAAAAAAATGCATTTAAATTTTGCGTAAGAATCTCGCAACTATCAGAATTTGTTTAGTGTGATTATCAGTATCAGCGCTAATTTCTACTTGGATTTTTCAGCGCTTATTTAATTCAAACGAGAAACATGAAAAACTCGCCGTTGCGGTTGACGTTAGTCATTTCACGTCGTGGTTTTGCAGAGGACGACAAAAAAATGAACAAAGATGGATAACGCACGTGCAGGACTATTGTTCTGCTCATTATATTAAATCTTTTGTTTGGAAACGTCCTCGTTGACGTCGCCGTCGTGGTTTCGTAAAGTCCCTACAATGCTCAGTGATTGGTTTAAAAATCTCGTGCCACTTTTTCAACCCATCAGGCCCATCGGGATATCCAAACACCGAGAAGAGAGTTGAAAATACGACGCGCAGCGGAGTATTTTTAACGAGCTTCGAGGTGTTTGGATAGCCGATGAAACACTGTCTCGAGTGTTTAATATATCTTCTCAATCGAAACAAAAACTAAGGACTAAACGGAGAAATAAAATCGTCAAAATCTATCCTAAGTAAGATCGGGTATCCAAACCTCCTTCACGGTTGATTTTCTTTGTTTTAACACGGGGGGAGGGGGGGGGGTTATAAGAGTGAAAGAAATGGATTTTTTAAATAATTATAAAATTATATAATACGAAACAGACGGATTCAGCTGAAATAAATGTGAGAAATCTGAAAGAATTCGTGTTTGAAAAAAAGCTTTTAATTTTCTTGTAGCATGGAACCACGGCAATATTAACACTAGCAATAATACTAGTTTCCCCACTCCCGGTTTACGACATAATGAGATCGATCGATTGTCCACGCACCTGCAGCTTTATATGTCAAAATGAATTTAATTGTCGCGAGTTTGTAAGAACACTTACACCAAACACGGAAGAGAAACAAAACTTCGTCCCTTTTAAGTTTCTCGACGTCCTCTCGAGCACAACTCGAGTACATACACTTTATTCCAAAACGGCTACCATCTTAATGTTCTTTTGTTGGTATTCAAATTAGCCCTTGTTGCCTCTTTTTAAGCTCAAAATTCAAAAGAATGTTTTATCTTGAACAAGGCAATAAGGGCCCATTTGTATGTGCATAAATGAGCCCCTCCCAGGGGGGGGGGGGTGCATGTTCCCAAGATCCCTTAACCTTTTTGGATTTTATCCCTTGTTCCCCATTACTAAAACCCCTTGTTCCCAAAAATGATCCCAACAATCTAGTCAAGAGTTCCCCTGTTCCCTTAAAATAATTTGAAAATATCCCCTGTTCCCTGAAAATAAATACTACAGTTCCCGTGTTCCCTAAAACCCCTGGGAGGGGCTCATAAATCAGCGGCCATTTTGGAATAAGGTGTATTATTGTCAGTCCGACTTGTCAGCCGTATGCAGACGCCCAACGGGATTCAAAAGTTTACGACTGATCTACCGAACGAGTACGATTCGTACACTTTAACCTCTAAAGTTTATAATCATGGCTTAAAAGCTTCCTTTAAGCATGTGAGAACATCCGTTTGAACACTGTTTTGAAAATGCAAAAACCGCGCGCAACCACAGGCAGACCACCCGATGTTTGAGTTTGTTGCGTGACACTGATCAATGGCGGTTACAAATATCGATGTACATAAATAAGTTGGCCGCGATTTGCTCTAAATACTAAGTTTATCCTATATGTTCAATCAACGTTGAGGCGAAATGTTAAATGAGTCTTGTGTGCTATTTTTTGCCCGTTCTAAGCCGTTTAAGGCGTCATTCGCGAGATAATTTATCGACCCCTAGATCATACAGAAGAGACAGAGAGACAAGGCAGGCAGCACGACAGCCGGCGACCACGACCTGGTCCGGTTCAAGCCCAAACTGACGCTAAACCGTCATAATTCTCACCTAGAAAACGCCGGCATCTGATCGAGCACAAATTTCTTCATACTTGAGCCGAGCTTGGGCTTCATCTTTTCAAAAGTTTCCGAGAAAAGCGATCTATTGTATATATTGCATATATTCACGGTAAAACTCTCAATTTACGCACTGAAAACAAGTTCTGTAGTCCTTGACAAACTTTAAATGTCTCTGAGCACAACAACGTAAAACAAGTTCTAAAATTGGGGCTTACAATTGGAAAAGCAACCCATGGATATATTCGGGAGAGATTCGGGGGTCTTACTTTTCGGGGAGGAGACGAGAGTGGGGGGGGGGGGGTGGTGAGCTCAAAGAAAAATTCAAATGGTGTAGAATCCTAAGCGTAAGGGAGAAAAATTAAACTGACCCAACAGGGCGAAGCCCAGCAAAGAATACTTTCGTGCTGTTGTGCTAAAGCCTTACTGCCTTTATTTTGTGCATTTTGGATCGTGAAAATCTGATTCCGTCAAAAACGTAATTTTTATATTTTTTCTCAGAGTTTCCTGCCGGACGACAGAGATGCAATATATAGCCGATATCAAAGCAAACATACAGCTATATGGAAGATAGATTAACGAAGGTGCGATGAGCCCGATTGCTCTGCAAAGCGAGTGAAGCACGAGCCAGCGACAGTCGCCGGTGTTTTTAAGCCGTACAGACATTTTGTATTGCTAAAAATTTTAACAAACACCAACGAATGTGCCTTTGATCGCCTGAATCATTTAGTTCTGAGTCCACAACTTCTATTCACTGTCAAATATACAAGACTGGCACGCTTTGAAACACAGCTTACATGATCAAATCATCGATACCGACGATAAAAGCAATGAGCTCAATGATAATTTTCGTCGTAGTAGCTACAAGCACCTACAAGCTCACACAGATGCATTTATCGCTTCGACCGAATTCGAGTAGCAAACGGACTTTTTAATCCAGAAAGCAAGATAAGTAGTTCTATCAAATTATGTACTCACCAAATTCCGGTACAATAATAACTAAGCACCATAACCCTATGAAACAATTCATATTTTTGATGCACTTTTCTCGCCGTCGCCGTTGTGTTGAGCGGCGACAAATAATTTGCATGACTATGCAAAGTTATGCTCAGGGCGCTATTTATGCTCAAGGGAGGGTGACAAGGGGCAATCTGAACTTTGTGCTAATTTGTTCTAAGGCCATAAGTATGGTCGCCGACTGTTCTCACAGAAAAATTGGGCCAAAATCTTAAATATCCGAAGAAAAAGCGAAGAAAAAAAAAAAAACACTTTTTCGTTTAATAAATTTTTTCTGAAAAATAAAAAAATACATAAAAAAAAATAAAAGGGATATACTACAAATGTTTTAAAATAAATTTTATTTTGGCTAAAAAAATGCTCAAGTCGCTAGCAACGACTGGTTACTATCATGGATCATGGATATAGCGGGCTACGAGAACACTCGGCCGTCATCAAACATTTCGTTTTCAATTACAATTTTGTATGAGAACGACCGGCCGTCTCATGGCCGGTCGTTCTCACAGCATTTTTAAAATTCAAATGTATTTGGTATTGAAATCAAAACTCTGATTTTATTCTTTGTGTTTTTTTTATTTACTGTTTTTTTGTAAATATACTCTAGTTTATTTTTGTTTTTTCATTTCCGAAACATGTTTCTTCATTTTTTCCCCTTTTTTTAAACCAAAGTTAAATTTATTTTAAAACATTTGTAGTATATCCCTTTTATTTTTATATATATTTTTTTATTTTTCAGAAAAAATTTATTCAACGAAAAAGTTTTTTTCTTCGCTTTTTCTTCGGATATTTAAGATTTTGGCCCAATTTTTCTTTGAGAACAGTCGGCCACCATAGAGTATATTATTTACAAAAAACAGTAAATAAAAAAAAAACACAAAGAATAAAATCAGAGTTTTGATTTCAATACCAAATACATTTGAATTTCAAAAATGCTGTGTGAGAGAAGGCCGGTCGTTCTCATACAAAATTGTAATTGAAAACGAAATGTTTGATGACGGCCGAGTGTTCTCATAGCCTGCTATATCCGTGATCAGCGGTCTTCTAATCAAAGATGGCGGAATGGTCGATCCTGGTCGATCGGAAGCAGTGACACACGAAGCAGATCTACGCTATGTTATGAAAAATGTCAGACGAAAGGAGATTTTGGACTTCAATTGTTCGTCCTGATTTATTTTTCAGAAAAAATTTATTCGACGAAAAAGTGTATTTTTTTTCGCTTTTTCTTCGGATATTTAAGATTTTGGCCCATTTTTTCTGTGAGAACAGTCGGCCACCATATATAGTGCTACCCTCTTTAAACAAAGGAGATTTCATTTGATTTGACAGAAAAGGTCTTGTTCAGAAAATGTGTAACAGGGGTCTTTTGTTTTACGTTAAGTTTTGTTTTGTTTTGTTGTGGTTTTCTTTAATGTTATTACAAAATATGGCTTTAAAAGCTATAGCACCCATTCCCAGGCTGCTCGTTCATTAAATTTAGCTCACGGCCATGTCAGCCAAATTTTTTCTCGCCAAATTTTCCTCTTCCATATTCGCGAGTTTCACGTTCCCGCGAAAATAAGAAATAATGAAGTAGATCAGAAGCTTGAAAGCTAAACCGACGAAAAATACAGAAACATCTGTTACGGGGAATAGAGAACTCTTATAAAAAAGTTTCCGGTTTGTTTGATAGTAACCAGTCGTTGCTAGCCACTTGAGCATCGCTTTGTCACCTGTTTCGTTCACAATAAAAAATGTGAATGTGTCGTTCAAAACGTAATAGGAGGTCAGAAAATCAATTGGTTTAATTTACGCTCTTGTTTCTATTTTAGTCAGTTTGAATCCTGCCAGCTTGAGTGCTAAAAGCTGTGTACTAAAGAAACTTATACTTTCTGGGAAAGAAAGCGTTGTCTTGTTGATTTTTCATAAAATACCCTCTGCCCATGTTTATATCTTCAAAAGGGAAGTTCCTTACTGCATTAGTTAGCAAGCAATAGAAAAGCTTAGATTTCCTTTGGAGTCAGTCTGAATTGTTTTTGCCTTTATTTCTTAAGGAGGCATCCAAATTTACTTTTCAAAGCAAATCTTGTTTACGAGACGTAGAGTTTGAAAAATGTGCGAAAAATATCATTGTTAATCCAAGTCAATTTGAAACTTGGCAATTAACAACTGATCCTTTGGCTTTATTAATATTTTTAAGTAAAATTTGCTTAAAAAGATGTCGAGCACCGTACTTGATTTAAATGTTTACATTGGATACCATCTCGAGAGAATCTAACTGAGAACTCAGAGACTCTGGTCATTGTATACGAATCAAGCACCTGCTGCTTTTAAAGTAAGCTTGAATCATGCAAACATTTAATTCCGTAGTGGTCTGTTTTTTTAAGTTGTATGGTTCTTTTTTAAAGTTTCCCCGGGAGAAAACTTTGGCTTTTCGTGAATGAACCGCCATGCATGGATCAACGAAAAGGAGTCGAGAAAATAGAAACGTTTGGTTTGAGCACGGCAGGTATCATTTTGTTTTCTGAAGACAGTCTACCTATCGTGTGACTCACGCCGATACAAGTCTGATGGATCAGTGATAAAGCCAGCATGGTGCCAAACGATCTTAATTACAATTGAATTCATAAAACCTACTCTAATCGCGTGTTGTGATTCTTTCATTTTCAAATGTTTTGTTTTGTGACGTAGCCTTGCACTTAATTACACCTGTCGAGGCAAGAACTTAACGTCGAAGCAAGAACTGATCGATTCGATTGGCCGCCTGCTGCATGTTTCTTTTAAATATTATTGGCTGGAGATCAGAATGTAAGCATATTAATCACAGCAGCGAAAGAAGTTAATCGGGATTTTGTCGCGCTGTCTTTGAGATAAGAAGCCTAAAAAGAAGACAACAAGATAGAAGACAAGATGAAGAGTCTAATGCTGTTCGCTTTCTTGGGCGTTATCGCCACTGGTGAGTTTATTTCTGTTTTTGTTTTCAAGGACGAAATCAAGTAGCAAAAGTTATCCTTACCAACAGATTTGGGAGAGTTTATTCGTAGCTAAGGTTGTCCGATGTTTCTCTAACTAATTATTATCGCAATCTCCAGCACATTTCTTAATTTCAACACGCACCAGTTAATAACAGCTTACTCCATCATCTTGATCTGCAAAGCCACATGAATCACAAGTTTCACATATGTTCATCGTCGTTAATGAATGATGGAAGAAAGCAGACACCGTTTAGTAATTCGATACCAAACTTACTTCGTTATGTTTTCCTTCAATCTGGATTAGAGACGAATGAGCAAATGTAGAAAGAGCTTCGTTTTGGATCCACATTATATTATGTACTGTTTTGCAATTCTCAATTTCAATTTTGCATTGGTTAGCAAGGATCGATCTTTTGCGGTTATTTTAGTATTTCACAAAGACATTAATTTCGTTCGGCACTTCTACCATCAAATGAGGCGTTGGCTAACTTTTCAAATCATCGATTTTAAAAGTTCTGGAGGATGGAAGATTTGCTTCCGAAGAAATTCATTCAAGGGCAACAAGAAATTATTAATCTATACTTTACTTTGTCTACATAAATCAGAGTTGGAACATTTTGGCGGGCAAGAAAAGATTTTTACCCATGAATACAAGGATACGTTTTAGAATTGATTATTATTATTATTATTATTGACCCACTTTTCCTGCAATGAACCTTCCTGTAAATGAGTGTTTCGGTTGCAGTTTAAATTCTTCCAGTTTCTGAAAGAAACGCATTTGTTTAAACATTTTTTTGTTAAGAGATGGAAAATTTTTTTAAATTAACGATAATATTTCCTTGTGCGATAACTATACATGTAAACTGTGCAAGCTTGAATGTGCCTTCATATTTTGTGTGGACCTTTTGTGTACAGAGATGGAAAAATCTTTGAAAAGAAAATATTTCCTGCGACTATCGTATCCATGGAACTTGCCCATAACGCGCAAACAACACCGTGTGCAGTTGCGCTGACAAATTAATTAGACAAATTGAGGGTGGAAAAAGTTTGATTAAGCGACCAACCAAGACGTCTAAAATTCAGGCTATTTTGAGAAGGAAATTTCGACTGTTAATCAGCTCGCTCTCAAGAAAATAAATAATTTATTTTACCAACATAAGTGCATCACCTCTACGGCCGTGAAAAGATTCGAAGGAATACCTACGTTTCGATTGCAGCAAGGCGACGGCCACAGCTTGAATTCTTCCAGTTTTCCGAGAAACAACATCAGGCCCGTACCTAGCATTTTTTTGTCTGCGGGGGCAAACTCTGCACACCTTCATTTCCTACAAAAAACAGCCCAGCAAAATTGAACACTATGTTAGAAAAAAACAAAACATTTAGTTTTCCTGGCGGGGGCAACTGCCCCCCGGTATGCACGGCCCGAACATTTACTTGACTTCTGTCGTACAGAAATGGAATAATCCGTAAACTGTACGTAGAAATTTTTCCTCTATGTTTTAATTCGCAGTCCACTGTTAAGCGATAAAAAATTGGCGCTATATATTGGCGCTATATAAATTTTACTTCTTCTTATTATTATTATTATTTTAAAACTTTGCATAAACCGGAGATTCACATTAAACCTTACCCTCGAGATGTAACTTTTTGAAGCCGCTGACAAAACACAAAAAGCGATACTCCGCAAATACTGAAATAAAAGAAATAACTGAAACCTAAATTTCACAAGCGCCAAGCTCTCTGAAGCAAAAGTTGGAAAAATACTAAATTATTTCCAGAAGGAAATACATTGTCAGTCACCTCGCTGTTTTGTAAGACAATATATTATTCTTTTCTTTTTTGCTCGGGAAAACAAAATTAAGGGAGTGAATGTTTCGGTTGTGTACGACCGCTGCCCCCGCATACTTTGAGTTCTTCCAGCGTTTTTGACAGAAAAAAAAATACTCACTTATTTTGACCCTTAATGTATAAAGATAGAGGTCATTTGCAAAAAAGAATATTTGTTCTTGCCTAAAACGCATTTTTAAACTTTGAGTGAGGCTTTTTACGTGAAATTTGCTCGAGAGGGTGACTTTCGTATCCATGGAACTTGCTCAAAACAAGCTAACGAGATTGTATAACAACATCGTGTGCACAAATGACGGGGCAAAATGGACCTCACTTGTCCTGAGCGGATCTAAAATACAATAAAAAAAATAACTGTAAACTTCGCCAGTGCTAAACTCTCTAAGGCAAGGACTGTATTTTCAGAGAGAACTCTAGCTCGCCAGTCATCAAGCTATTTTGCGTCCTTGTTAATAATAAATTGTTAACGAAAAAGATTCTCATCTAATATTTTGCTACGCCGAGTCAGTACATCTTCAAGTAAAGCCCTGCCCAAACGATAACGCAAGTGGGCGCAACATGCAACATGTCAATGGTAAGCCCCCGAGCATAAATTATGTTGAGCGTTTCGAGGTGAGAGCCAATCCTAGCGCGCCTAGATCGCGGTCCCCAGATTCTGGAGAAACAGAACACGATTATTGAGGCCGTTTCGCAGACGTCGTTTTTCTGCTTTTGGAATAATAGACGGCTGCACGCAGGTTACAAGCTGACAGACAATGAAGTATTTCTTTTGGAAGATAATTTAGCTTTTCTTCAACCCTTGTCTCAGCTCGAGAATTTCTTTTATTTTGGTTGTTTTTCGGAAGCACTTAATGAAGTCAGTCTTTGTAGAGTATCGTTGGTTCTGAGTTTTGGGCAAGTTCCAAGTATAAAAGACACACCTTGCGGGAATAATAGACGGCTGCACGCAGGCTAATCAGCTTGCTGTTTTGTAAGACAATAGATTTTTTCTTTTCTCGTTTTCTAAATCTACATGCACGACTATGGGTGCATTTGACTGGGAAAATCAAAATATGGATGAAGGAATACAATATCGATTGCTTGCAAGACCGAAGCCACACTTTGAGTTCATTCGGTTTCCGTATACTTACTTTGACTTAAAAGTAAAAAGATAGAGATCATTTGCAAAAAGAATATTTTTGCGTGAGGCTTTTTTGCATGAATTTCCCGGTAGATTAATTATCTGACAACATCGTGTGATTTAACGGGATAAAACTGGGCCTCACTAGTCCTGAGCGTTTGTAAAATAAAAGTAAAAACCCGCAAAACTTCGCCAGTGCTAAACTCGCCAAGACAAGGGCTGTATTTTCGCCAGTCATCTACTTGTTATTTTTCATCCTTGCTAATAAATTATTAATTAACGAAACAAATTCATCTAATATTTTGCTACGATCACAAGTCAATACATGTACACCTTCAAGTAAAGCCCTGACCAAACTGTAAATGCAAGTGGGCGCAAGAAGCCTCAAGCTGAATTCGCATATTTTTGCGTTTGGGTGGTCAAACGGATGTTACTAAAACGACGAATGGGGAATAGGGAATGTGGAATGGAAAAGAAATGGAGGTAATGGGAAATTGAAATGGGAAAACTGAAAATGGAATGAAAACTGATTGTCAATTATAAATCAGAACTGAAAATTTTTGTTAACGCGGGATAGGTTTGTGCATGGGGTCCGACATATTTTTTTGGGTTGAAAATTTACCCTCTCGTTATTTTTTTGGGTCAAGAGATCTGTCTTGAAAAAATACGCGTATTTTTTTGGGTCACATCTCCGAGCGAAATTTGTGTTGCGATCGGTGGGTCAGAAAAATATTCATACGAATTTTTAGTAACGTGCATTAGAAGAGGTTTTTTGATTGAATAAGCCCGTGTTTAAGTCTTGTATTTTTTTTGGGTAGAAATTTTGATGCCAGGTATTTTTTGGGTCTAAAATTTCAGGCTCGTATATTTTTTTTGGCTTTGTAATATGAAGATCCATCGGATACCCCGTTATGTATAATGCGAGTACCCCCCTGGGCTGCGCTTACTCGTGAAATATTTTTCAACACGAGAAGAGAAATTTCGTATCCCGCACCGCCATGTAATGGGTAATATCCTCTACGAATTCTAGAGTACTTTTTCGATTTTCTGAGTGCACAAAAACTATATACAGGCGAGCTGACATGAGTTACACTTACGACTCGCACGCACGTTGCTAAGGTAACGGAACGAAATTTAAAAGGTAATTCTGAATCTCCTAGACACTTTTTTATTATCGGATCTCAATACAATTTTTTTAATCAGACGTATGACAATTATTCTTGCCGGGTACGTTTGCTTTATTCTCATCGCTGAGGTTATTTGGAAATCAAGGATGGAGAGTACTTGTCTGAGGTTCGAGTTCATCTTAGTTTCAATTTCTGAAATAAGTTTAGAGGAAAAATACAAAACGGTGTCATCAGCGTACAAAGTAATGCTGCAAGATTCGAGAACGTTTGGTAAGTCATTCATATAAATTATAAACAATAGCGGGCCCAAGATTGAGCCTTGGGCAACTCCGACAGATACTGTGTCTGGGTCAGACTGGGCTCTACCACAGCAAGTAACTTGGTTTCTATTGGCATCCTCAATAAAGATTAACTATTATTATTATTAGTAGAGGAAACGATAACGAAAATTTACAAAAAAAAAAACAAACTACTGCAAAGTAGGTGAACTGGTTAAAATTCGTTAGTTTTTGCTACTAATTATTCTAAAGCCGACAATACAATGAAGCTTGTTTCAATAATGCCTTATATATTTTCTAAAAAAGTAGACATTTTTAGAATTTTGACAATAGAGGGTCATAACGAAAATGTGTATTTACTCTAACGCAGACCCTGCTAAAATCACTCATTCGATGTTTATATTTAAGCGTCAAAATTGAACCAAATGTCTTTTCTAAAACATGTTTTTTGACATCTAACTGAGGTACAACAGGAAATTTGAGAGGTGAAATTTATAAAAGAAACTAAAGTTATTTTGCAGGCACTCATTTTTTCAAAAACATCCCATTTAGGTTATGCACTCAAGTGTTACGTTTGTAGCGGCACAGAAGATGAATGTTCAAAGGACAAACTTGAGGGCGATAAAGATAAATACTCCCAGTCGTGCATATCTGGTTTGGACATGTGCATGAGGATCTGGGGCAAACCAGATGACGGTGACATAAAAGTTGTTAACTCCTGTGCCAGTAAGCAAATATGCGACGAGACCGAGAAAACCTGCGAGGACCCCGATGACGGTGAATGCAAAGTCGGCTGCTGTGACACGGACGAATGTAACGCCAGCTCCACCGTTACCTTCAGTGTGATCCTGATGGCCACATGCACTGTGTTTGGCCTGGCACTTTAGATGCATGAGTAATCTGATTCCAAGGAAGGCCAGTTCCTCTACTTCACATTTGTAATCACTATGAAATTTGCCAAGGGACATTTTGAGTAACTTTGCAACGCACAAGCATTTTGGAAGTATTTTCCAGTTTGTTCTGGAAGTGGTTATCGTAAATAAAGAATTTTGCACCAAATGTTTTACGCTTGATATATTTTTTTTTATGTAAAGTAACATTTTACAGGGTGACCTCTTTATTAATAACTCTTGTGTATAAGGTGCAGAAATAACTTTCGTAAAAGGCGAACGATCTTTACGTGGTGTCGAAAAGAAAGATTAGGTAATCTTTCTTCAGGAAACTCATTCAAAGAAAGACTCTGAAAGACAATGGAAAAATGAATGGGGAGGTGATATGATTATGTCACATGGTAGTTCAAATTCGTGCGGAGTTGCCATACTTTTTAAAAAGGGTTTGATTGCACTGTTTTGTCAAAATTCGAAGACTCACGGGGGCGCTATTTGATCCTGAAGGCGGAGATCAAGGACAAATTGTATGTGCTGATTAACATCGATGCACCGAATAAGGATAAAGACATTATAACCTTTCTTAACAATTTGAGAACGATACAAAATGAAAATCTGGACGATGAAGAAAATATAATTATAGGGGGCGATTTTAATTGTCCGCTGAATCCATCCCTCGACAAAAAAGGTGGTGCATTGTTACCGAGGAAATCAGTTATTGAATCAATTGATTGTTTACGAGATGAACTTGACTTGGTTGACATTTGGAGAATTAAAAATCCTTCTTTAAAAAGTTTCACGTGGAGCCATAACTCGCCAATGATTTTATGCCGTTTAGACTACTGGCTGATTTCAAATAATCTTCAAGATTCGGTTTCAGTAACGAATATTATTCCAGCCATTAAAACCGACCATGCAGCCATTTTCTTGGATTTTAATATTAGTCAAAACCACATTAAAGGTCCTGGTTACTGGAAAATGAATTGTTCTCTTCTAGATGATGATAACTACCAAAGGGAGGTTACGGATAAAATGCCTGTCTGGCTGGTCGAGGGCAGATCTGACCTGCCGGATTACAGATGTATTTGGGATTGGATGCATGCAGTGCAGTTTTCAAAACGTAAAGCAAAAGAAAAAAAGATAAGGAGAACATATTGCAAGATGAATTTAACAAAGCAAAGCAAACGTTCGAATGTGATCCTACCAATAAAAATGTAAGCGATTTTAATACGGCGAAAGAGAGATTGGAAGAAAAACTTCATGGCATCATCATTCGCGCACGGGCGCGATGGTGTGAATACGGTGAAAAGAGTACGAAATATTTTCTCAATCTCGAGAAAAGGAACCATGTCAAAAAACATGTGCGAAAATTGAAGATTAATGGTTCGATCACTACTGATCCGTTCAAAATTCTTTCTGAGGAGAAGCGTTTCTATCAAGAATTATATTCGAGCAAGAATTCGGGTAACAAGAAAGCAACAGAATTTTTTTTGAATAGTTTAAACATCCCACGCCTCACAGATGAAGCTGTCGTGTGAAGGTAGCCTTACGGAGGAGGAGTGTGTTAAAGCTTTACAAAGTTTTCAGGGTAACATGGCTCCTGGTATTGACGGACTTCCAATTTCGAATTTTATAGTAACTTTTGGGATATTATTAGCGAACCTTTCGTTCACTGTGTCAATGAGATTTTCACTAGTGGTGAAATGTCACGCTCCCAGAAACAGGCAGTGATTTTTTTTCTCTTGAAAGGGGCGCGAGACAAGGCGATCCGCTTTCTCCATATCTGTTCGCGGTTGCAGTTGAGACTCTTGCTTTGGCAATTCGTCAAAACCCAGAGATAATTGGTATTAAAATCGGTGGCGAAGAAACAAAACTTCTTCAATATGCTGATGACACAACGGCCGTTCTGTCTGACATTGACTCGGCGCAGGCCCTTTTTAACCTTCTCGAAATATTCAAGAACTTATCAGGACTTGTAATTAACTCATCTAAAACTGAAGGAATGTGGATCGGGTCGTCTAGAGATAAAACTTCCAAACCTTTTGGTATAAAATGGCCTGATGAGCCAATCAAAGCCCTTGGTGTTTACTACTCATACGATATCAAACTTTTACACGAAAAAAATTTTATCGAGAGATTGGACAGCGTTAAAAACCTTATAAATATTTGGTCCTCAAGAGTTCTTTCTCTCCATGGAAAAGTAACAATTATCAAGTCTTTAATCATACCAAAATTTGTTTACATTTCCTCGCTTCTGCCGGTCCCCAAGGAAATCGTAAAAAAGTTAAATCAATTGATATTTAATTTTTTGTGGAAAGGAACAGATAAAGTGACAAGACTTTCCACAATTAACGAATATGAAAACGGTGGTTTAAAAATGATCGATCTGGAAAGTATGATTAAATCTTTACGACTAGCATGGCTGAAAAGGATCTTTCAGTGCAGCAATGGTGCTTGGAGAAGCTTTTCACGGTTTTCGTTGGAACCTTTTGGGGGTTTCTTTTCATTTCATTGTAATTATGACATTAAGGAGATTCAAATTTCCTCTAAATTCTATGGTTACTTCAATGGTGGTCTGAGTTTCGTGGTGTTTTCGATAGTAGAAGGGAATGTCAGTATATTTTGTGGAATAAAAAAGAGATACGTGTTAACAATAAGCCTGTTTTCTATAAAAAACTTTTTGAACAAGATGTCATTTTCGTAAATGATCTTTTGTTTGAATTAGACACCGCAAATTCCTTTCCTATTGTTTCGAATAAAATTAGCAAGATTAACTTTCTAATTTGGGCAGGGCTTCGTCACTCTGTTCCAAAACATTTAAAGAATAGCAATTGCCCTCGCTCAGAAATAAGTTTAATATTGACAATTGATAACAAAGAATTTGATATATTAAAAAAGAAATCTAAAGATTACTACATGCATTACTACATGAATAAACCATATATCGGCCCGCTAATTCCAGTGACTATTGGAGAGGAACGGATCGAGTGGGCAAAACATACTCGTCTTCTGGGCATTACTCTCGACGACAGGCTTTCCTGGGTCAACCACCTTACAGATGTAAAAAAGAGCTTTGTTAACAAACTGAATCTCTTGAAAAGAAGTTCGTTTTTAAGCCGAAACGCCCAATTGGACTTGTACTTTAAGATAATATTGCCATCCGTTTTGTATGGTCTGGTAGTTTGGGGTGGCTGTTCAAATACAGACCTTCTACAATCATTGGAAATACTTCACCGAAGGGCAGCCAGTATAATATATAACTTACCCTACGATATGCATACTAATGAAGTATACCGTCAGTCGAATTGGAACACTTTAGCATTTAACTATAAACTACGATTAATTAAATTATTTCATAGCGTGTTTATAGGCGAAGCACCAGCGGCTCTTTCGTATTTGGCAAATAAACCTTGCACTGCATACAGTTTTAGAAGGAGTAATAACATAATCGTCCCGCGTTTTAATTCGAAGTGTCTTAAAAATTCTGTTAGCTACAGAGGCGCTATCCTTTGGAACGCCGTCTCGACTTATTTTACGGGGCAGTTTACTGATTTTTATCGTAAAGTAAAGAAAGACTTTTATTTTAAAGAGCTTGATTTTAGCGCCCAGTCGGTTCAGTCGCTGCCAAGGCACTACCAGGATTTTAATTGCTTTTAAATATGTTATGTCTTAATTTTAGCAGTTATTTTTATTTAGATGTAGTTACGCGAACTTATTTAAATATTACTCTTTTTAGGAATTAATTGTACATTCATGTTAGTCGTATGAGTAATTTTATCCATATTTTAACATCGTTTCATATTGCAACTATTTTTTACACGACCCCACAAGCTTTAGCTTTAAATTTTATCGTGTTTAAATAAAGGATATGATGATGATGATGATGATGATGCTAATTAAAAGAATAATTGCTCAGTGCCCAAAAAAACTCTAAACACTTGTGTCAAGATATCAATCTAACCCAAGACCAGCTGAAAAAAAGTATTCTTTCTTCCACATGAAGTAGCGTTTGAACCTTATTTAAAAGCTTTTCAATACAAAGTCCTGAATTCAATTTTATTTACCAATAAAAAGTTATACAAAATAGGTTATATCCAAGATGATAAATGTTCACTATGCAAAACGGATTCCGAATCCTTTACCACATCTTTTTCGAATGTAGACACACCAAGCAGTTTTTCAATATTACTATTACACATTGACAAGATAATTCATCTGTTTGACCTTACAAGACGTTATTACAGGAATATTATATACAAATTGCACTTTACTGAACTATTTGATACTGATTGCTAAATTGTAGAAGAAATCAGACTCTTCCAGTCATAACTGCCTTTTCATCCAAGGTTAAAATTAAGTATGAAACAGAAAAGTTGATATGTGTTAAAACTAATAAAATGGACAAGTTTAGTACGAAGTGGGCTCTGCCTTTGGACTCTGTACCCTAGTGCCGTGTATTTTTTTTGTGTGTGTGTATTAGTATTGTAATGTAGTATAGTGTAGTATAATGCGTGAAATAAAAAAAAAATAAAACAAATAATAAAAAAAAAACTCATGTGTATAAAATTGATTTCCAGTCCGTACTGCGCAATCTGCCTGCAATGTTTATCTCAACCTGCGAGTGGGAAAGGGCTCATCCTCGATGTAAGAACCTGTGAAACTCACCAGTGACGTAAAACAAAGAACGAACAAGAAAACAAAGAACCTCGAAACAATATACAGAGCACAGAAACAAGAGCTGAAAAACAAAGAAAAAGGACACAGGTTCTCATACCGAGGTATTAAAACCCTGGGAAAGACTCACCTAAGCCTCACCCGAAGGAATGTCAACAATCCAAAATGAAAATTACGGGTAAAAACTCACCTTTACTCCATTATAACATCCAATATCCTT
Source organism: Blastomussa wellsi (assembly GCA_947652115.1). Classification (NCBI taxonomy): domain Eukaryota; kingdom Metazoa; phylum Cnidaria; class Anthozoa; order Scleractinia; family Plerogyridae; genus Blastomussa; species Blastomussa wellsi. Next base: position 31,730,859 of record OX393562.1, read on the forward strand.
GCAAAATAATAATGAAGAGTAAACAAAACACGATGGTATCTCAAACTGATGTTTCAGCTCATCGAGAACTCCCAAACGAAACGACCCGTAATGGCGGACTAAAAGACTTCAGGTACGAAGTTACCGAAGTGCCAAGAACCCCAACCCGTCCGTCTCATTTACCGATGAGTCAGCCCTCCCGTTCTTTGATAGATTTGATAGTACCATTCCATATATTTTACATGACAATATGGACATTTTGAGTGAAATGTCTGATGACTGAACTCGCCAACTTGCCGAGCAGAAAAAAACAATCTTTCGCTCTGTCACGTGCGCGCGTGATTTCACACCTTTAATTTTTAATTTAATTGTAAAAAACAACAACAAAGCCATCACCTTTAATTTGTCAATGGTGTGCACTTCAGGATGGGCCATATAAAAAGTTAAAATAATCTCCTGCAGCTTGTGGGTCCACTTGAGGTTTGAATATTTAACGATGAAATTTTATCATCTATAACACGAGTGTAGATCGTGGTAAATGAGGTCGATACGTGAATCGCATGAATTCTCAATTCAAACTTTCAGTTACCGTAGTAAAGTTCTCAAGCTTTGCTTTCAAGCTAGGGGGTCCAGAGTTGGTAGTGATCATGAATCACTTAATAGCGGAGCTCGGGCGATCCGAAGGGCCGCCAAGCGGAGCACCATACTCATAGAGACCCGTGCAGTCCACTTTTCATGGTCAAAATGGCTAGCGGAATGGCTCGCGGGCGCGTACGACCGACGACGACGGCGCCACAAGGTATCCGCTGACGAGTATCGTGTGGGAAGTCTAAAGTTGAAAAGGTTACCAGAAGCTTACATCTTTGCAATGTAAAGAAGGTATCCGCTGATCGGTATCACATATCGCGGGCTCTGGTTTAGAACTCAGCGAGGTCATGTGTTTTTTTGAAGTTGACCGCTGATCAGGTATGGTATAATATTGGATCGCAGACGCAGGTTTGACAGGTATATCACTGGATCGCGGACTCAAGTCCAAAATTTTTTCCTTGGAATAATATTGGAGCTCCGCTTTTATAAGTCAATGAAATAAAATAAAATGGAGGAAGTTAGGGAGATATGATATACCCTGGTTTGACCCTAGTCTCCTTCGCAGCCGCTATTTAGTGTCGTCTTAAGACGAAAGATAAGATTTTCATTTTAATTTTCACTGTTTAAAGTTTGATATTTTACCAGTTTCCTGGCGATTTACTAATTTTTGCGGGGCTTTACTAAAAAGTTCTGAGTATTCGAAAACGCCGCAATGGGAACTTGTCGACGCCATTGTCAAACTAATTTGGTCGGGCGCAGAGCATTTAAAAAACAAAGACATTCGTTTATTTGAAAAAAGAAATAAATCTTTACACTCAGCAACTATTTTATGTGCTCTTTCTTACCTTCAATTCATCGCAAATGTCCCCCGAAAGGAAAGCTCTACGACTTTTGACCGCGGTGGAAATGTCGTCACGCAACTGCTCTATCATAACAGCTGCGAAGGAGACTAGTTCGACCCTTGTCTCGAAGGAGGACGTCAAGTCTTCTCCGGACACCTGTTTATCAAGAAATCCTCCACCGGCAAACAGCCTCCCAAGCGATTATGTGGGCAGGCAGGGAGCAGGGATAACGCAGTGGTGAGAGCACTCCCTTCCCACCAATGTGGCCTGTGTTCGATTCCCGGACCCAGCGTCATTATGTGGGATGAGTTTGTTGTTGGTTCTCGCCTTCGCTCCCAAGGTTTTTCTCTGGGTTCTCCGGTTTTCCTCGCTCCATAAAAACCAAAAATTCCAAGCTATAAGAACATAAAATGAGTATCGTTGCGGTTCAACTGTATCCCGGCTTCACTACTCCCTTGTGTCTCTAAGGCTGTGAAGACACAGGCGCACGGGCCGAGGTATTGCGGCTAACGTCTTTATTTTTAACTATTACGCCTAAGGGCTAAATTTTTGGCCGTTTAACGGCTAACGGCTAAACTCATTGCGATTCTTCTTTTCTACAATTTTATTTCCTCTGTCGCAAACCCGGTTGCACCCTTTCTTTCTTCCTTTCTTATACCTTCCTAGTAATTCTTTACTTGTCTTTCTCTTCCTTTTGGTAATTAAAGCTCCGAATCTGTTCATCATCTCTGTATTGTCCTGTTGCACAGAAAAAGCAGGGAGCTAGTGCAGCAGGGCAACATTATTAAATATAGTAGTAGGTAAATAGAAAAACAGAAAGTAAATAAAGCAGAAAAATTCTGGTTACATTTGAAAACGGCACGTAGCTAGTTATGGGAGAAAGTTAAAAGTGCTCACAGGATAACTCGATGATTTTGGCCGTTTTCACTTGTTTGTTTGTGAGTTGGTCACATTTAAAAAATTGTTCAGAATAAATAAGAGTTGTAGCACTCTTTTAGAGGTTAAAGAGGGCACTCTCACAAGACGTTTGTCAAAACGATCCCAACTTGACAACCTTTCGTTCGCTCATAACACCCCTCTGTAACAGACCCACTGAAACCCTACCCAGCTAGTAGATTATTTTCCTCCACCCAGCGGAAATTTAGTCTTCCCAGTACCCAGTGAATATTTTGATTTTACCCAGTGACTGTGCTGTGTCACCCAGCGTATTTTTTTGCAAAAAATAATAATAAATAAGCAAAACAAAACATAAATCGAGCGGACCCAGTGGGAAATTAGCCAACCCGAAAAACCAGTGAGGATAAAGATTCCACTGGGTCTGTTACAGAGGGGTGTCCCATACAACCGTTGAAGAAGATATTACCTGAATTTGTACATGGACATCTACAGAACTGAAATCAGTTTTGGTGATTCTTCCAAGACACAACGTAAAAACATATGCCTGACATGTCTAATTTTAGATCAAAACCTTTCGTATGCATAATTCAAAGCAACTCCCCTTTGAAGCTGAAAGCTTCCGTGAGTCAGAAAAATATTTTATTTTTACAAAACTGGACCACTTGTTTCCAGTGATGTAAATATGCCTTTGGGCGTGCTATTAACCTTTTGAAGTCATGTTCATTGTATAGTTCATTGCTATTTACGTGACGCGCTTTTCAGCCGCCATATTTGCAGCTGGGACTGCGAAGAAAACGAAAATGAAAGGACAGAATGTAAAGTTAATTTAGAGGACCTGTTTATTGCAACAAAAAGGCACATAAATAATAAACACAAATAAATAGTTTTGGCAATTAATTTTATGTTTTCAGGTGGAGGTCTGAGCTAATATAACTAGAAAAAGGTTTGTGGCTTAACATTTGTATTACTTTTGTCGTGTTTTCGAAAATAATGGCGAACGAGTTTAAAACCAAATTTACTGAACGAGAGAATTTAAACGATTTCTTTTCGCCGTTCTAGTTCCAAAGTTTGAATTCTCAGGCTTTCGAAAGCAAAAACAAATAGACGGCTATTATCGTTTCTTTAGAAAAGGAACGCATGGCAAAATCACTACCAACAATAAACCAATCATATTGATAAAGCGCGGATTTTCCTTTCCTCCTCGAGGGCAACTTGTCTATTTCAACAACTTACATTATTGTTTTCATTACTAAGAGAGATTTTGTCAATTGACGAAATGCATTAATAATAACCAATACTAATGTTTGATAGATCAGCCCGCGCTTATGAGAAGTATCTTGTTCTGCTGAGAAACTATCCTCATTAAAAACCTTCTCCTTCTTTTCTTATTTTGCATGGTGCTTTTGACACATGCTTACTCTACTGGCATGAAAAAGAAAATCCACAAACGGTTTAATTCTATTGTTACCATAGCAATCGATTTATTGATTGGGTATTTCCTGGGTAATTATCTTCGAATGAGTAAGTAAATAAGTAAACTCTTAATTTAAAGAGGGTAGCACTAAATAGCGAACTTGTCCTCAAAATAACACTATAAGAACTAAAGCTAAAAACTATTAATTAAACGGTACTATTTACAATATTCTACGTAAAAAGTAAAAAATGTCAATATCAACTATCAATAAGTTAGTAATCTGCTTTAACGCATTACCGGCTTGTATTAAGAATGTCCTCTCCTGGAGTAATTTTAAAAGTTTGATATTTAAGCATTTCTATTTGCAATATTTATTCCTTGAAATCTATAATAATTTATCATATTTGTATATTTTAGCCTCTCATATGGTACTTAGTTTTTTATTATTTATAAAAATTTTATTATTATTTATTTTTTATTATTATAAATTGTATATATCTTTATTCTCCAGGGCCCCTCTGGATACCAGCCTCGTTGCTGAATGGGCCACCCTGGCTAAATAAAGTTACTTACTTACTTTCTAATGGCGACGATACTAGTTGTGGGCGGAGGAGGTAACGGATTGACTACCAACCCATTCAGGGGGGCGGGGGTACCAACAACACCGCGTGAAATAGCTGTTACCAGGATGTTGAACCCTATGATCCCTATCTACCCATTCCCTGGATTCTCGCAAACCTTTGATATCGAGAGTAACCCTACTCTTTGGCCCCCTCATCATACAGGATTTGAAGATTTGTGCTTATCTTGGATGAATAAATATCTGAAGATTTACGGACAGTTAATTAAAATTGTCTGCCAAAATTTCATCAAAATTGTTAAATATTTTTTCAGTCGGCAGTAAACAGGTTTTAATTGGCCTTCCTTTATTGGCATGAACGGGTTGTTAAATTAGGTTATTTCGAATCCAAATATCTATAATTCGACCTTCTGCTGTCAAGAACCGGGCGAATCATGATGAAGAGTTTCCCTATTTTCTTTTTCTTGGGTAAGTGAATCAGGGAATATTAAGCAGGCATGTTTGTTAGTTTTTAATTTCCGTTTTCACAGGCACGACCCTGCGTAAAAGTAAGCATGCCGGTCTTTAAATTACCGTTTTCTGGTATTTTGAGCCACTTGGACAACGATAACAGTTTTTTCTACCTTTTTATTGGAACATGGAGACTTTCTTTACCGTTAAAGACATGCGGAAACCGGTTTGGGCCGCACCTGCACTGCAGTAAAATATTAACTGATTTTATAAAAGGAAACAGGGTTTGCGAGTCGTTGCTGGAGTCTTTCGAGAGTTGCGATTAAATTCTGCTTCCCTGCTTAAGAACTTTCAATGAGCAATGATTGTTAAAATAGTAGAAACTCAGCTGTGTTCTACTGGAAATGCGTGAATCTGATTGGTTCTCCCACTGTTTTCTATTCGCCGATAGAAAACGATTGCTCGCGCGTTGCTCTTTTAAGGCAAGACTTTTCTTGATTTTGGCTCAAAAAATACTTAAAATTGTAGCTTTTGGAATGAAACCCTTTAGAGGTTCTACTAAAACGGCGCCTCGTTGACTATTCGCTCATAGAAAACTTGGGCTCGTAGTCTAATTGTTAAATGAAGGCCGGAGTTAATTCAGCTTTATCGGGATTTCGAAAGGAAGGTTGATTCAGAAACAACAGAAACCAAACGAGTGGCAAAGTGTCGAAATTTTTGATGTGATGAGAAGTCACGGGGATGAAAAAGCAAAATCTCTGCATACACGCAAGCAAAAATACAATGTTAACATTTAAGTCTCTCGTTCATCAGGTCGGCTTATTAAAAGGTCAATCATGGACCCGCGCCGTGATACATACAAGGGCCAAGTGACTGGTAAAATCTGTCGGTTCGCAATAATGATTTTCTTTGTATCCGACTCTTCTCCATTTATACATGTTACTATCACTGGGGCGACGGCAGAATATCATTCGTTATACTAGCACTATCAAGCTATGAAGCCATAAACGAATTCAGTCCTTAGTCCTTAGATATTGTCTTGGAGTTCTTTCTTTTTATGGTACAGCATAAATTATGTTATGTGAACTATTTTATACAGCTTTGGTATCCAGAGCCTCCACACGAGCCCTCAAAGATGAACGCTCGGATATCTCGTTGGATGAAGGCTCCGGTATCGAGAATGATGAAGACTCCAGTATCGAGCATGATGAAGGCTCCGGTATCGAGCAAGATGAAGGTTCCAGTATCGAGCATGATGAGGGGTCAGGTGTATTGGCGGATGAAAGCTCCAGTATCGAGCATGATGAAGGCTCTCTCGCAGACGTAGAAGGCTCCAGTGTCGAACAAAAGAGATCTAGCCTCTTTTACTGAAGACATGATTGCTGTTATGGGCTGAAACGGTTGGAATATTGATGTACTCTTGTGGGAAATAATAATAAAAATACCAACAATAAACAATGAAAAGCACTTTTTATTTATTTATTTGATTATTCTCATAAGCGATCATAATGCAAAAAAGTTGGATCACTAAAATGAATTTCCCTCCCGCCGCAGCTGGAGTGAATGAACGTGAGAGAGGAAAGAACAAACAAAAAAACAGGACCTAAAGGGTCCTATGCAAGAAACAGTTAGTCCTGTTTTCACCGGGATGACATAGTATTTCAACTATCATTTCATTACAAATTTCCTCGGAAATATTATTTGCACGGAAAAAAAGCTACCACAAAGAGTGGTCGCGATAAAGTTTTGGCGAAAACATTTATACGCCGAGTCCTTATTTTGTACGCGCTTGAATTAATTTGAGAACTTGAGTGCTTTCTGTGAAGTCTGTCAGCAAACAACGAAGAAATACGAGAAGATAAATTCAAAATAAATTTCTGAGCATAATTTCTGGAGCCAACCTTTATTCAAAGTTAACTTCGCGAGCCTGTAAAGTTTGTAAACTTGCAAACTCGACGTGCAGCAATTAACGTGATGAATGACTCCGGTCACAATTTGCTGGATTCCCTAGGCAAAGTTCTTTTACATCGTTGAATGCCTTTTTGTCTGTTAGCTGTTTGGTTTTTCCTTTCCTCTCTTGTGGATTTTAGGGATTTAAAACATTAAAAACGGTTTCGTCGCGTTGTTCTGTGGATTTGAGGTTGAGCTGAACATTTGGCATTCTTTCGGTCGCTGTGATTGGTTTCTCGAGTCACTCGATGACCGTTTTGAGAATAAGCAACTTGATAACGAAATCGAAATTGGATTATTATTTCTTTGACAAACGTTTTCCTAAGTTATTTCATAAAAGCAATAGATCACACTTTGTAGGGCTTTACCGGCGTAATAAAACAGCTTGGGATGTTGGGAGAACACTTGCTCGCCTAATAGCTCATGATTAACAAGCTTTCTCGTGTTCTCTCAACATCCCGCGTGGTTTTCATGCCGGTAAGCCACTAGAAAGTGTGGTCTAAAAATCATTTTTGACAGAAACGGTAACCATTTTGTTTGTTTAAATTTGATAGAAAATGGTACTTCTTTCTGATTCCTACAGAATCGTATATTTATTTTATTTTTAACCCCTTATTGAATACTAAAATGAATCATTAGTGTCACGGTGCGTCTTTTCGAGGCATTTTAAATACGCAAATGACCTTTTTCCCCACACCTTTCAATACTCGTCTCCAGCAAATGAAATACCAAAACTTTTATACACCTTTCCTAACAGAACTCCCACTTTCGGGTGGAGCTTTCACGGTGTATAGCTCACTACAGGTCAAATTCTCCGGGCCCCCCGGACATCCGATTTAACATTCGTTACACCAAGCCCTGGTTCAACCGTTGCACAATCGAACAAGCCGAAGGGGGTGCATGGGGGAGGGGAAGAATGAAAAGTCTGGAACCGACTTACGATGTTCTGGCAACATACAAGGCGTCCTAGTCAGCGGCTTATCGACGGAGCAGCAGCAGCAGGCCATTTTTCCCGCTAAAATTAAATTTGGCAGCGTTCGTCTAATTGTGTTTTAAGCATTTAATTTTATAGGGAGTTTAAGCAACGACGACAGCGATACCAAAGACAAACTAGATTGAAATAAAATGAATTATATTATTCTAAACAATCTCACTTTCTATGCATTCAGTGTTTCAAAAGCGATCGGAAATATCTTCACACTATCGAATGTTCTAATCGAAGGTACTTTCGTCTACATCATTATGAAGTCGTGTGATCTATAACCAATAATATTTAATTTTATTCAAGCATCACAGGCTCCAATGTAAAAGGCGACTAAAACGGTTGGAATCTATTACACACTCCTGTTGTTACGTTACACTCTTCTTCTTTGAATTCTACCTATCCTAATTCTTAAAAACACGCATAAAAATCGAAAGAGAACGATCCTCCTCCTCAAATGGACGAATGAAAAACTAACCCCACGGCCAGAGTCATCACAAGCCCAGTAAAACTGGTGAAAACAATTCCACTGGCCGTCGGGCCCGGCATGGTTGGTTGCGGAGAAGCCTTCGCTGTGGCGTAGTCATAGTTACATTTGTCTGACTGACAGCTTGCCATCTTGGAGCAAATTGTAGTATTGCTGAAGGCCTTGCACGGATTATCGTTGCAGTCTTCGTAAAAGCAGCAGCCTGTGTAACCAAAGAAAAGTTTAAGGTATTAAAACTGGAAGCGTGCGTTTGCACGCTCGCGATTCTAAGGGCAGTGATTGCTCTAGTCATTTTACGGGAAAATAAGTGAACCTTGAATTAATTGCAAGAGAATGTTAAATTCTGCCAAATGACTTATGTTATGTAGGGGAAAATAGTTATTTCTTCAATCGCTCTTAGCTAATATAAATAAATTAAAAATGGAATCTTTGTGCTTTATTAAAACATTGTGAAAGTTGGGGGGGGGGGCGTTCTACATACATACATACATATTTGTTTATTTGGTGTCTTGTACCTGGTACATCAACATTTTTCCAAATAAATTAACAATTTCAGAGTTTTCTTACGTTAAATGTTAACTACCTACATTTTTGTCTCATTTTATAACAATCATAAATATGCTTTGCAATTAATTTCAGTAACTCAACATTATGACTGGGGGGGTGGGGTTAATAGCAACAGGAATATATTTTCTGTCGACATTTTTGCAATTGGGATTTTAAAATCGTTATGTAAACATTCAAAAAGATATTTCCTTTTTCCTCGATAACCTGGACAAGAGACTAAGAAATGTTTCTCATCTTCCGCTTCTTTCTTACACAAAGGGCAGATTCTTTCGTTCGGTTTCTTATATGGTCTCATGTAACGCCCTGTTTCTATTGCCAATCTATGGTTACTAAGTCGCAGTTTTGTCATCGTGATTCTGTGCCGGTGACTGGTGTAATTATCTATTGTTTTGACTTTACGATAGGTTCTCATTTTATTGCTTTGATTGGAATCTTTCCTTATGTCATTATTCATCTCACTGAACCACCTCTGTATATTCGATATATTTCAGTCTTTGTCTAAAATGCTTACAATTCCTGTATCTGACAAATGTGCTTCTTCCCAAAGATTTCCTAAACCTATATGATCTAAAGAGTTTTGGATTTTTTGACTCCAGAAAACGTTGTCTTTAGTCCGTTTTATATCATTGTAAGCCATTTGAGATAATTTATAACAATCATTCTCTTCGTGTTTAGCTAAAGTAAGCCAAAACTTAAAAGTTCTGCATTGGGCTTTAATTCGCAGTGGAAATATCCCTGTTTCGGCTCTACAGGCGTTATTGTTACAATATATACTCACACCTAATAGCCATTTCAAGAATTTATTTTGAACAAGTTCTGCTGGGTTTGTATTGAGTTTGTCGTTGCCGAGTAAACGCCCCAGATTTCACTACCACACATGAGTATGGGAGATACTAATGTATCGAATAGTTTAATTGTAAGCTGTTTATTCGCTCGTACAAAACTCGGGAAAATTAAAATGCATGTTATCAATTTCTTTAGTTCGTGTCCTCTAGGCCTCGCTATCAAGATGAATTTTAATATAGCGAAAGTGGCCTATTCAAAAGAAGAGAAAAAATGAAAGGTCACCAAACTCATTTATGAGCATGTGTTTCAATGCGAACGCGCTGCACGCGCTGACCACACGAGAAAATCTGTGCTGTAATTGATGCACAGTGCAAAACTAGGCACAAAAAACACTCGCTTTTCCCCATGTAATAGGCAGAATTAGGCCATTTCCGGATGCGAAACCATTCACATGAAAATGTGTTTTACCTGCATCTTTCTTTTTTATGCAAAGCAAGCTCATTTTCATATGAATAGTTTCGCACTGAGACTCGTTTTGAAACAGAGGGAAAACGGAACTTGTAAATGGCGCCCTATTGAACTGTGACCATTAGGAAGGGAAAACCATTTCCTCCTTCCCATCATTCCTCGCTTCGCGTAATTTTCTCGCCAGCGTGGCGGAGGAGAGTTTTACTTACTTTTAATTGTGACGACCTTACTGTGCGTCGTGTAGTTGACTGTGTATACTTGACAGCCGAATACAGCATCTGGCATTGACGAAGCATCACATGTCACCGTCGCGTTACCAGAGCTTTCACAACTGGCTGACACTCCACCACACCGATAACAAGTGATCGACCACGCTAAAAGAATTACCATTATATAGTTAGTAAAAGTGAAATAGAAGCTGTATGGCTGGCTATCCAGAGCAGTTGCTAAAGGAATGCTCAAGATGGTATTTTGTTGAAAGCAACTTCGGAGCTTTTCCTGTTCACTGGCGTACGGGCAATTTTTTGCCGGGTGGGGTGGTGAACCATTTGCACAAAAAATTCTCCCAAGTTGTCTTGCCCAAATTTCTCTTGCTGCCCAAAATTCTGAGTTGCCCAGAATTTGGGGTACACCTATGACTCCTGTTTCACACTTTTATACGTTATTTTGTGAAAAGGATGAAACGCACCTATTTATTTTGATAGCCTTGGTCTACAGTGTACGCTGTTTTGTATCTGAAGTTGCAAAAATAAAATATGGAAATTTTGCTAACCTTTTAGAGGCTGAAGTGTCATTGAACGTAAAAAGCAGAAGCCGGCATTGAGGACTGAGGTGCCCAACAGACAGTAAACAGTGGCAATGCAAAATCATATCAAACTCATGGGGTACAAATAGTCTTAACATGAATATAGTGACCACACCTACTTCAACGCCCCACTCAAATCGAGTGTCATTTTCGAATGTTTTAACATCGTGCTGATTCTCTACGGAAAAAGCACTCAATGTACCTCTGAAATATTAAACTATAATATTTTGGCTTTCTATTTCGCTAATTTTCTAACTTGAATGTAAAGTTTTCCCCTCGTCATTTTTACCTTTTCTCCGAGCGGTTGCGTAAAATTAACAAGGCGTTTTTGATCAAAACACGACCGAGCAAAGGGTCTCGGGCGATATCTCTTTTACGCAGGCGCAAATTAAAAACCGCCAGAATCAAAAAGAGGAACAAATTTCCTTTGTTTTGATATGTAAAGTGTCGAACAAAAAGCAGATTTACCCTCGTCAAATGGCGTTTCAAAACAGCTGTATCTTCCTCCTTTTGATTTTTTCCTGTTTTGTAAGCGTGAAAGCAGTAGGAGAGGGATCGGGAAACTCAGAAAGCGCTTTGGGGATTAATCTGCCATCGTTTACTTACGAGATAAACAAGTAAGATTTGTGAAGTTCGTCGCAGTATTTAGTCAAAATAAATGCCTTTTTAAAGCTAGTTTGCTGGATTTTTCGTAAAATTTCCCCATTAATTTTTCGTTTCAGCTTACTAATCTATACTATTTCAACGCAAAGTAAAGACGAAGACGGAGGAAACCATGAGTCGGTCCTTTCAACAATTGTAAACAAAGTGTTTGAGCAATCAGGTATACGAGGGGTAATAATCAATAGCCGCATATTAGAAGTCTTCAGAAAGAAAATTTTCTGTCTTCAGAAAGCTGTCAAGAAAGCTAGTAATCGTGGCGGAAGGCAATTAAATGCACTTCTTAGCAAGTTGGAAACGGGCCCTCGGTATCGATTTAAGGTGTATTACAACGAGGTTGATGTGCATCAGCTTAAAGATGAGAACAGCCAGTTAATGGGGAGAAAAAAGAAAATTAGAAGAATCGTTGGTACAGGAGAAGGCAAAGCGATTGCGAGTGGATGAAAAAGCCCGAGAAGCTCATGAGAAAGCTGAGAAGAAAGGGGCCTTCTACAAGAAAAATTTATTCAATTGGCCAAAAAAGTGATTAAACATGGGAAAAAAGGTAGAGGCCCTGCTAAGAAGTTTAATGACTATTCTAACTGAAGGAGGAGTGCCATACTACACTCTTCTTTCTTGGGCTGTACAATTTTATTGCAACCAAAATTGAAGTCCTCAACACTGAGACTAATCAATATGAAACTTTCAATCTTGTTGGAGAGGGAGAGCTGCCATTTACAGAGTCTGGCCCAAAGGCCCTTAATAATGATGATATTGATAACATAAATATGTGGCTCTTCCTCAAAGATAAGTTCAATATTTCAAATGAGGCCTGGCATGAAATTGCCATTAAGGCCAATGGTCTCCCCAATACATATTCCATCAAGAAGCAAATTAATGAACTAAACAGTAAATTGAACTTGAAACCAACACCAGGAGATGCTGAAGGTGTTCAGTTAGGATTTGCAGAATGCTTGCAAGAGCACATTGTTAGGCTTCAGAAGAATGGAGAAATCAAAGATGGAGAAACTATTAAGATCAAGATTAGTGGTGATGGTACAAATATTGGAAAGCCGCTTACAGTTGTCAACTTCACTTTTACTATTCTCAATGAAAAGGATGTGGCAATGGGTGAGAAGGGAAATTATGTACTTTCTGTTATAAAAACTACAGAGACATATCATAATCTGAGAGACAGCCTAGCAGACCTTCGAATGGAAATGTCAAACTTAAAGGAGATAAGTGCAAATAATTGCACCTATAAAATTGAATACTTTTTAGGTGGAGATTGGACATTTTTTGCACTGGTATGTGGTTTACGCAGGGCAAATGAGGATTATGCTTGTGTGTGGTGCAAGTGTCCCAGGGAGCAACGGTGGGACACAAGCAAAACATGGTCAATTAATGACCCCAAATTTGGTGCTAGAACTGTCACCGAAATAGCAAAGTTTTCCACTGGAAAGAAATTCAACTGTAAGGCACAACCATCATTTGATTTTATACCTATGGACCATGTCATCATAGATACATTACATCTTTTTCTGAGGATTTCAGATGTTTTGATTGACTTGCTCATAAGAGAGCTGAGAAGAAGTGATGCTATTGAGAAAAAAAAACCTTCTCTGATGGATTCCCAAGAGATAAATATAAACACATGGCAAGTTAAGAAGAATTTATCAAAAGTATGGGAATCACTTTTAATTTTAGAATCAACAAAGAGAGCAAAAAGCTGGAATAAAGAGATCTTACTGGACCAGAAAAATTGAAACTCTTTCAGAATATAAACATTCCTATGCTACTCCCTCATTGCAGTCAAAACAAGGAAATACAAGTGATCTGGGGTAAATTTATGGACATAATTGGTGATTTGAAGCTAGATTTTACATCTGAAGAGGGTATTCTTGAACTGCAAGGAAATATCAAATCATGGTTTGAACACTTTCTCAAAGTTTACCAAGCAAAAGATGTGACTCCCTACATGCATGCACTACGTTGTCATGTTCCTGAGTTCCTGTCACTTTATCAGAACATAGCATATTACACACAGCAAGGCTTGGAAAAATACAATGATAGAGCTTCTAAAGATTTCTTCAGATCCACAAATCACAAAGGGGTTGATGCCCTCAAACAACTGTTTCTGAAGAAAAACAGGATTCAGTTCCTGGAGGCAGCAGGCTATGAAAGGGTTAAGAACACCTACGAATGCAATAACTGTTCAAACAAAGGTCACAACATCAAGACATGTATATCATCATGCAAAAATTGTCCAGCTCCAATTTGCTGTGCACATCTTGTGAAGGAAGGTGGCAAATGGATGCCCAGATGCCAGCTTCAATATTAACCAGAGTTAGTTTGACAATGTTATAAAATATGTCATTTAGTTCTTGAGGAAGGATTTCCTGACCCTGGTCTTCCCTTAGTTTGGTCACAATGTTAGTCAGGGTCATAACATTTTAATACTTCTAGTACCCCTTAAAATATCACCTTTAATTTCTTTTGCCAAAATAGGCCATTTTACAGTTGTTTACTCAGTGACCCGGCCTATGAATTAACTAGCCTGTATTTGCACAAGAAAAGCAAAGGGGTTTGTATCAAAACAAGGTCACGGGTAGCCTTACTTCCAGTCATAAGCCAGGTAACTTAGCCACTTAGCCTTCCCTTAAACTTATATATTTCTTTAACTGACGACTACTGGAAAATGTCGCTTTACGGATTGATCGCATATCAACTGCAGATCTAACTACTAATTCTCGGTTCTCTCCAACGTAAAGTAGCAGATTCGAAATTAAAATTAAACATTCTCACATCTCCGGTCAGTTTTGGCATACGTTATTCCCGTTAACGGTACAGACGGATTGCATATGCGGAAAACGTCAAATGATTCACATTCAACTTTTCCACCACAGAGCTCCTTTACTTTTACCTTTACTATTTTGTACACGTAAAGCAAGTAAACGTGTGTACGAAAAAAGTGCGAATTAAGTGAAATCCAGATTCCGACAATTTGAATAAAATAAAAGTGGGGAATTTTTCAGGCCCAAATTGTCCAAAAATAAAGCCTGGGTGAGAAATTCGATGTTTTGTATATAAACTAAATGTATAACACTGTTACGCAAACATGGTGTTGCTGGTTACAGTTCACTTACCGAAGTCAGCAAAATACCTGACTTTTCGGGTTCATGAAGCTACATCTTCCGTCAATCGATCGATTGCTTGCAACTATATAACTCCAAATAACTAACAACACATAGAAATATCACTGAATAAAACTCAGAGCGATCAACAGTCGGAGTTTTTTTTACGAGCAGGCGCGCATTAGCAGCGGTCTCCGAGGGTGTAGAGATAGTATTTGCTTTGTTTCCTTTTAATTTGCTGCCTTGCGAACAAGATTTGGCGCTGGGGTTGTTGTCCAAATGACACTAAAGTATAATTAAAAGTTTGTGAGACATAGAGAACAAAACCAGAATGAGAAAAAACAAAATAAGAGGCGGTTCATTTCTGAAATGCCCGGGAATATTTTTGCCAAGCTAGCAAAAGAGACAATATATGTTACTGTTCATTATTATAAACATTACGATGGACTAAAACTTACCTTCTACAACAAATAAAGCGGCAATCACTGCTGCTAACAGAAACTTCATTTTTAACTGAGTCGTTTCGTCGAACTGATCTTAAAGAACCTCTTTAGTGAACAACCTTAGAATCTCTTGCTAGTTTACTTTGAAGTTGGCAATTTATGCAAACAACTTCATTCTCGTCCCCAGAGCCGCTTGTCCCTCTTAGCTGTCTGGGCCTGTGCACGAGGAACAAGCCGTTGTAAAATTCTTCATCGTTAGCACTTTTAAAACGGCTGATGTGATTGGACTCCCTTTGTTCGATTTCAGCGGATCAAATCGTGTGTCCTCTGTGTCCCCAGAGCCACTTGTTTCTCGTGCACAGGCCCAGCCGGCTACGAGGGACAAGCGGCTCTGGGGACGAGAATGCAAAGAATTTGGGCCTGCTTCAAGGCCGCCTCGTCCAACCTCGTTCCCAGCGACCCTGGGAACGAGGTTGCGCCTCGTGTGGTAAGGTGTTAGTTTGAATAGCTGCCAAAGGACTTTTTAGTAAATGATTGGCTGGAAGCGATGGCTTCCATAAGACGTACTAACATATTCTTTTCACGTTTTCAAGATAATATATAGATTTAGCCAAGCCTAAAAGCGGAGCTCCGTATTTTTGCTGGTTCTTTATTTCTCTGAAATAAAATGTTATTTCTGACGAATGAGCTTGCGAAGAAGCCCGAAATAACTATTTTGCCGGCACGGGAAACAACGGGGCCTGGGCTCCAGGCCGGAGCATCACGGGTAGAAAGAAAGAGGTATATAAGGGGGAGTGTAGCACGTGATAGTCATCTAGGCCTCTGAATCAACCCTGTTCAGAGCTCCGTTTAATTTTTCTTCGAGCTCTTGTTTATTCTCTCGCGTTGGCCGTTGTTCATGTCCGCCATGTCAATCACCAAAGACGAGGTTTCGGATCTGATTAAACTCAACAACCAACAGTTGATGGATTCTTTTAAGGACCTGCTGCAAGACACCGTGGGTCAAATCAAACGAGCCAACGAGGACGCCGCCGACCTCCAAATGAGGGAGATTAAGAAGCTGAAACACAACGAGCCCCATAAATTCAAACGGAAAGCCAACGAAGATCAATATAAGTTTAATTTGAAGTTAGGAGAGACACTCGTCCGCCGCACAGAAGTCTCAGCTTGAAAAAGTCAAATCAGAACTGGATGAAGGTGAGAAGTTACTGCTTGAGCGCCAAAAGCACATTCTTCTAGCCGATAAATCGGAGTCAGGCTGGTTTACCGTAGAAGAATACAAGAAGCATGATCTGGCGGAAAATTCTGACGACGAGAAGCGAATTTTCAGTGCCGAGCGGCGTGCTCGATCGACTTTGTCCACTCTGAAAAAGAAAAGAACCAGTTCATTTACCGCGAACAGAAGAGCTTCGCTTGCACGTCCGTCTTCTCCCTCTACTTCAGTGGCCAACACTCAATTGCAGCCTTCAGCCATTCAGCCTCTGGTGCCCTCTTCGTTTACAGTGCGGCGTACCAATATGGGCAGTTGTTTTGCTTGTGGTAAACCCGGGCATTGGCGTTCTACTTGTCCGGCGATGGCCAAACAGCAGCCTCCCTCAGTTTCAAAGTGACTACAAGATCAGGACAAACCAGGTGTTGTTAATTCCATTTTTGATTATAATGATTTGGTTCTGGAAGCGGAAGATGACAGTGTTCTAGATGGTAACCTTGTTTCATTTCGTTCTGAGTTAAATCCTCTCGTTTTGGATTCGCTAGGCGATTCACTAGGTACATCTGATTTTTCCAGTCAGCCCACGGTGCGAGGAAGGCTTAAATTATGTATTCATTTTTGGCGTTCTTTAGGAACTTCGCAATTTATTCTAAATGTCATCAGTCAAGGTTACAAGATTCCCTTCTTCGAACTACCGACACCTCTTCTCAAGGCCAACAATGCTTTGGCACTCTCTAACAGTTCGTTCGTGTCCAAAGCTGTTAATGAACTGCCCCAGGCTAACCTTGTTGAAGAGATTTTTTGCGTGCCTGATATTGTCAACCCGCTTTCTGTTTCAACGCGTAGCTCTGGCAAACACAGGTTAATTCTGGACTTAAGGCACGTGAACAGTTTCATCTTCAAACAAAAGTTTAAATGCGAAGATTTAAGTGTTGCCATTCAAATTTTTGATCAAGGCTTTCATTTATTCAAATTTGATCTCAAGTCTGGATATCATCACATCGAGATTTTTCCCGCGCATCGAAAGTTCCTTACTTTCGCTTGGGATTTTGGAACTGGTTCTTTCAGATATTTTCAGTTTTGTGTCCTTCCGTTTGGGCTGTCTTCAGCCCCTTTCATATTTACTAAAATGTTGAAGCCGCTTCTTAAATCATGGAGAAGTAGGGGCATTCCCATTGCCATTTTCCTCGATGACGGCCTCGGTGGGGGAACGGATCTTGTTTCCGCCAAGATTAATAGTTTAGTCGTGCATGCCGACCTTTTGAAGTCCGGATTTGTTCCCAATGAGGACAAGTCCCAATGGGAGCCCATACAGATCATAGCCTGGTTAGGGGTTATTCTCAACACTATCGATGGTTCTATCAAGGCCACTGACGAGCGAATCGCCAAGCTTTCTCACGACTTAGAGGCTTTGTCTACCCATCAGCATCCCACGCGCGTTCACGTCAAGCGCGTGGCGAGCATTGCTGGCCAAATTATTTCTCTTTCAAGCTGTGTGGGTCCTGTTGCACGTATTATGACAAGATTTCTTTTTTCGGTAATCAACAGTGCTGTTTCTTGGGACTGTGAAGTGTTGTTTACGCAGGATGCCATTTCAGAGATTGCCTTTTGGAGACATAACGTCCACACCCTGAATGGCAAAGTATATTGGGGGGCTAAGTCTCTTCCTGCCAAGATTAGCTTTTCGGACGCTTCTGATTCGGCTTGTGGTGCGTTCGTTCAATTGCAACCGGAAGTTGAGTTAGTGTCTCACCAGAACTGGTCGATCGAGGAGACTGCGCGAAGTTCGACGTGGAGGGAACTTAAGGCTGTATGCCTTGCGTTAGAAGCATTTGCAAATCATCTCTCGGGCTCTAAAGTGGTATGGTATTCTGACAACCAAAATGTTAATTGTTTCCATTCTACTTAACGGCAGCCGGAAGGCCGACCTTCAATTGCTCGCCCTCCAAGCCTTTCACATTTGTCTACAGTTCCGTATATCCTTGGATCCTAAGTGGATCCCTAGGGACCTTAACTCTAGAGCGGATCTAATCAGTAGGCTTATCGACTTTGATGATTACGAGCTTAACGACGCCATCTTTCAGGGCTTAGACGAGCTTTGGGGCCCTCATAGCGTGGATAGGTTCGCCTGCAATTACAATGCCAAGCTACCCAGATTTAACTCTAGGTTTTTCCAACCAGGTTCCGAAGCGGTTGACGCGTTTTGCCAGGACTGGAGATTCAATAACAATTGGTTGTGTCCCCCAGTTTGTCTCATTGCAAGGGTCATCAAGCATTTGGAGCTGTGCAATGCCACAGGGACCCTAATAGTCCCCTTATGGCAGTCATCTTTCTTTTGGAATTCGTGTTCTAAAGATGGAGTCCACTGGAGCAGCTTTGTCATCGACTGGGTGTACCTTCCCAAGTTCTAGGATCTGTTTATCTAAGGAAAAGCGCGCAACTCCCTCTTTGGTTCCACATCTTTAAACTTCGACGTTGTAGCGCTTAGAATCGATTTTAGCCGTCCCAGGCCCCCCTCGTCCCTTAGAGGGTATTGCACTTTGCCCCCTGGCAAATGCAGCTCGTGTTCATAGCCGTACACTCACTTGTTGCAGTTACAGACTCCCCAGGGTTTCTTAATTACTGTTTTGCATAACGTGTTTTCCTTCATTTCGTTATTCGACCTAGCCCGTTTAGGTTCGTGATGTTGGCTTAGCCTCTTACCAGTATGTCATTTTTGTTTTGCGATTTAGACCTGTTAAAGACTCACACGTTTATCTTGCCCATTTTCTCTACTAACAGTTATTTAGAAATCGTTTTGTGCTCCTTTTTTGTCTCCTCAGACGTTTTCTGCTCGGGTTTCTGGCGAGATCAGATGTCGCAAGGAGACGGGTTCCTCCAGGGGCTCACGGACAGATAGAAAACCACGGTCCTGTCCTCTAAGGCCTTCAGCACTTCCTCTCAGTATTACCGTGCATTTCGCAAGTGGAAAGAGTTTCGCAGTCTGTAAGCTTAACGAAACTAGTTTTCCCGCTGACCCTTTCCACGTGGCTCTTTATTTACAGCATCTTATCGAGCAGGCGCAGTCTCCCGGGGTGGTTGACTCCGCCTTTTACGGCATTAAATGGGCCCATGATATGGCCGGGGTTCCCTCCCCAACCGACAATCCTGTAGTCGAGAATGTCAGGTCTGCTGCTAAGAGAATTCTTGGCACTGCTGCTATCAACCGTAAAGAGCCTGTTTCCTCGGACTTAATCCATAAAATTGTCAGCCATGCCAATCTGGATAACCCCGTCGATTTACGCAATGTTACCATGTATGTTCTTTGTTTCACTGGTTTTTTCAGATTTGATGATATTTCTAGAGTTAGAAGAAGTGATATTTCTTTCCGCGAGGGCTTCATGGCAATTCAAGTGCAAAAGAGTAAGAACGACCAGCTCCGCAGAGGGAACGAAGTAGTTATTTCTGAGCTGTCTGGCTCCGCATGTCCAGTTAGCCTACTAAAGAGGTACTTAGATAAATTGCACATTCCCCCCAATTCTCGGGACCTCATTTTCAAGCCCATTTCCAAGGGGAAGGGTTTTTGCAAGTTAGTATCCCTAGACAAACCCATCAGCTACAGTTCTATTCGGGATGGATTCCGGCGGGACTTGAAAAACATTGGGGTTGACCCATGTAAGTTCGGTCTCCATTCCCTGCGTTCGGGTGGGGCCACTTCGGCGGCTAATAATGGCGTTAACGACCGTATCTTTCAGCGTCATGGCCGGTGGAAGTCTGCTGAAGCGAAAAACACTTACGTTGATGATAGCATCGAGCAAAGGCTCACAGTTTCTAAGCGTTTGGGTCTTTAACTGTTTTTCTTTTCTTTGTGCGCCCAATACTTTGTCGCCCTATCGTGTTTGGGTTGGTTCTTGCCAGGCCCTCCCCAAATAAACTTATTTGCCTATCAGCTGTGTGTTCATTCGTTGTGAAGTGGAGACAAAATATGTTATTTCTGACGAATGAGCTTGCGAAGAAGCCCGAAATAACTATTTTGCCGGCACGGGAAACAACGGGGCCTGGGCTCCAGGCCGGAGCATCATGGGTAGAAAGAAAGAGGTATATAAGGGGGAGTGTAGCACGTGATAGTCATCTAGGCCTCTGAATCAACCCTGTTCAGAGCTCCGTTTAATTTTTGTCCTTTAGTTTTTCAGGTATCTTTACTGCGCTATCATCAGTTTTACCTTTGTAAAGCCTCCGTAGGAAAGGCTACCAATCGCTGGAGCTTGAGCCATGGTTCCTACCCAGATTTCCTGCTTTGTTTTTCCCAATGGGTTTTTACAGCAGGTTTTTTCTGGCCTCCGTTCTAATCGCACTCCTGTTGTTAGCGGTTGCTCAGCTCCGTTAGTATTATCCTCGTTTGAATTAGCGTTCTTCTTTTGTAATTTGTATAACTAGTTTCCTAGCCTAAATATAAAGACATCTTTGTATATTGCCGAGGTTTTTTGTCCAAAGTAGTGGACGACCCGGCCTAACTGGCACGGTATGCTTCTCAATGGGGCTTTTATCCAACGTACCGGACACCCCAGCCTAGCTGGCATGACGTGTTTGTATATAGGGTTTTTGGTCTAAAGTAGTAGGCACTTCAGCCTAACTGGCATGTTGTTTTTGTATATGGGTGTTTTGATCCAAAGTAGTGGACACCCCAGCCAAACTGGCATGGTACATGGGGGCTTTTGGTCCAAAGTAGTGGACTCCCCAGCCTAACTGGCATGATACGTTTGTACATGGGGTATTTTTGTCCTAAGTGGTGGACACCCCAGCCTAACTGGCGTGATATAGTAGTTGTGTACGGGGATTTTCGTCCAAAGTTGTGGACTCCCCAGCCTAACTGGCATGATGCGTTTGCAAATGTGGTTTGGTCCAAAGTTGTGGACAAACCAGGCTGTCTGTTAGCTGTGTACAAATTTATTTGCTCTGTAATCTTCAACGCGTTATAATAATTTTTTTGTATACGCCGGAGATTTTGGTCCAAAGTAGTGGACACTCTAGCCATAATGGCGGTCAGTCGTTTAGTCTGCGTTATGTTTGTGCTCGTCCTACGTGTAATAAATGTACTCAGTCGTCAAATACATATTGTATTCACGTCTACTCTGAAGATGAACTTTTTACGAGAATCCACGATGGCAGATTGCACGAGTGGTCGGCGATAGCAGCTTATAAAGGTCTGATGAACGGTTATATATCGGGTTGGTTCTTGCCAGGCCCTCCCCAAATAAACTTATTTGCCTATCAGCTGTGTGTTCATTCGTTGTGAAGTGGAGACAAAATTAATAATTAAAAACGTCAACTCCAATTACAGAATTTCCGCTAAGAATGACCATACAAAGTTAAAAAATGGTACCAGAAGAAAAAATCGGACCTGAGCCCGCGATAAATGCCTGGTCAGCGGTCAACTTAAAAAACACGTTACCTCGATGAGTTCTAACCTGTGCCCGCGATATGGTCATGTGATACTGGTCAGCGGATACGTCGATTTGACAGCTGTCAGTTGACCATAACACGGATGCCCTATAACAAAGATGTAAGCTGATAAGGCTGACAAGGTGTTGACAAGGCATGGCTATTTATGGCCGCCATGTCGTGCATACGCGCCCACGAGCAATACCAATAGCAATGATAACCACGAGAAAATCAACTCATGGGTTTCGTTTTCTTTCCCAGAGGAGTATGGGGCTCCGCCTGGCGGACCTTCGGGCGTCCGAGCTCCGCTATAAATAACGCCTATTTTCATGCAAATTTTGGTTGGGTCTCGGAAATAAAGCATTTTGAAATTTAACACTGTCACAAAACAGAAAACTCTACTTTGGTTAATTTGCATACCGCTTTGAGCAATGCACAGGCCCGCAATGATCCCGGCCCGCAAATGATCCCCAAATTGGACCGCAAATGATCCCAGGGCCGGAAATGATTCCTGCAAGTGATTCCGTAGAAAAATAGAATGGCGTGGACGCCAAGAAAATTCTATGGATGTATACAGGCAACTGAGAACCTCAGGTGTGAAAGCAACCGCACAGAAAGGTAAACATACTGCGCGAAATTACAAAATTAACAGTACATGTAACTATAATTTACGTACTTCAAACCGCAACAAAGAAAACGGAATTTCTTTCCTTTCCACATTCTTTTTTGCCATTTTGGAATAAGGGTACAATATACTAAAAAAAGTTTACTTCATAGGCACTTTAAGCTATTGACACGTTTGAGCATAAAGGAAAGTGAACGAACTCAAAATATGTAAAACACATTTTTAGGTAAATCGTAGAATAGGAGAATCGTAACATCGCACAATGAGTTCAGAAGGATGTTACGGTAAAGTCGTAAAATCGGAATAATCGTAGAATAAGACAATGATTGCCATGAATATTAAAGCCTGTTTTTCATATGTCGGAAAAATCCCTGATGATCGGGGATTTCACTGTTTCCCGACCGTCCCAGATTTTTCCGACTTATGAAAATTGGAAATCGTGAACATCCCCGATCGCTTGGGATAGTCGGCGACAAATCGGGAAAATCGGGAAAATCGGGATTCCAGATCGGAATCCAAATCGGAAAAATCGGGAAAATCGGGATTCCTGCGATGGTCGGCGATCATTCCCGACACTGTCGAGGACGTTTCCGATGGTTTTAAATTGTTGCCAATCTTCTAGCCGTTCTTTTTGATTGCTTGGCGCCAGTCCCAAATTCAAAATGTTGAGAGAATCTGTAACAGAACGTCTGGCGTGTCTAAGATATATCGGTAAAATCTGGGACAGTCGAGAAATAGTGACATCCCCGACCGTCTGGGATTTTTCCGATATATGAAAACTAGGCTTAAGGTGGAATCGTAGGATCGGAGAATGATTTCTCAAGGATATCAAAGGGACACAGTCACCATGAATATTAAAAGTCAACTTTAGCATTGTATAAAATTGCCTTCAAGGTAGAAAAACACCATGCACCAATAAACTAAAAAGAATCAAGGATGGCTTTGAATGAGGAAGATTGAGAAGGATTGTAATTGACAAATTTGAAAAATTTAGGCTAAACTTTTCAAACTGTGTCATTCGTGACCGAGCTCTTAAAGGTAAAATCGTATAAACGGATGAATCGCATCTATTTATTTTGATAGCCTTGGTCTACAGTGTACGCTGTTTTGTATCTGAAGTTGCAAAATAAAATATGGAAATTTTGCTAACCTTTTGGAGGCTGAAGTTTCATTGAACGGAATAAGCAGAAGCTGTATTTAAACAGCCGGCATTCATCCACCTGACTGAGGTGCCCAACAGATAGTAAACAGTGGCAATGCAAAATATATTATTCTTTTTATGTCTTCGTCGATCTATGGCTACGAGAACGAGTTAAATGTTGTACTGGTAAAATGTATACGTCTTTCGTGCAACTTCACAGCCAACCCGACACACATGAAATTCACATTTTACTAATTATATATATTGGTCCCGCAGGTGGTGGGGACTACCTCATTCCCTAAAAGTTTTACCCAGGAATGAGAATAGTCAGTCCAATTTTAATCTTGGCAAAATTACCGCGCGGATGGATTTAGCCCACTGGGACCTTCCCTTATACTTTCAAATATATTTCTTTAACTGATGACTACTGGAAAATGTCGCTTTACGGATTGATCGCATATCAACTGCAGATCTAACTACTAGTAACTGAAGTTTGTTAATTCTCGGTTCTCTACGACGTAAAGTAGCAGATTCTTAATTAAAAAACATTCTCACATCTCCGGTCAGTTTGGCATACGTTATTCTTGTTAACGGTACGGACGGATTGCGTATGCGGAAAACGTCAAATGATTCACATTCAACTTTTCCACCACAGAGCTCCTTTACTTTTACCTTTACTATTTTGTACACGTAAAGCAAGTAAACGTGTGTACGAAAAAAAGTGCGAATTAAGTGAAATCCAGATTCCGACAATTTGAATAAAATTAAAGTGGGGAATTTTTCGGCCCAAATTGTCCAAATATAAAGCCTGGGTGAGAAATTCGATGTTTTGAAAAAAAAAACTAAATGTATAACACTGTTACGCAAACATGGTGTTGCCGGTTACAGTTCACTTACCGAAGTCAGCAAAATACCTGACTTTTCGGGTTCATGAAGCTACATCTTCCGTCAATCGATCGATTGCTTGAAACTATATAACTCCAAACAACTAACAACACATAGAAATATCACTGAATAAAACTCAGAGCGATCAACAGTCGGAGTTTTTTTACGAGCAGGCGCGCATTAGCAGCGGTCTCCGAGGGTGTAGAGATAGTATTTGCTTTGTTTCCTTTTAATTTGCTGCCTTGCGAACAAGATTTGGCGCTGGGGTTGTTGTCCAAATGACACTAAAGTATAATTAAAAGTTTGTGAGACATAGAGAACAAAACCAGAATGAGAAAAAACAAAATAAGAGGCGGTTCATTTCTGAAATGCCCGGGAATATTTTTGCCAAGCTAGCAAAAGAGACAATATATGTTATTGTTCATTATTATAAACATTACGATGGACTAAAACTTACCTTCTACAACAAATAAAGCGGCAATCACTGCTGCTAACAGAAACTTCATTTTTAACTGAGTCGTTTCGTCGAACTGATCTTAAAGAACTTCTTTAGTGAACAACCTTATAATCTCTTGCTAGTTGACTTTGAAGTTGGCAATTTATGCAAACAACTTCATTATCGTCCCCAGAGCCGCTTGTCCCTCTTAGCTGGCTGGGCCTGTGTACGAGGAACAAGCCGTTTTAAAATTCTTCATCGTTAGCACTTTTAAAACGGCTGATGTGATTGGACTCCCTTTGTTCGATTTCAGCGAATCAAATCGTGTGTCCCCAGAGCCACTTGTTTCTCGTGCACAGGCCCAGCCGGCTAAGAGGAACAAGCGGCTCTGGGGACGAGAATGCAAACAACGTGGGCGTGCTTCAAGGCCGCCTCGTCCAACCTCGTTCCCAGAGACCCTGGGAACGAGGTTGCGCCTCGTCTGGTAAGGTGTTAGTTTGAATAGAGGGGTAAGTTTCTAAAGAAACTGTGGTGCTGCGTCGGTGGGAAGTATAACAATATAATTTGGTTTTATCAACTGGGTTGATAATGTCAATTGGCCACCGTAAAGAGATTCAAGAGCTGACGTTTCGAGCGTTAGCCCTTCGTAGGAGGGCCGTCGGAGGAGCCCTTCGTCTCGAAACGTCAGCACTTGAATCTCTTTACGGTGGCCAATTGACATTATCAACCCAGTTGATAAAACCAAATTATATTTTTCAAGTTTAGACTTAAAGCCCCTGATAGTATCACAAAACTTGAAAAACCTGACCACTCTTTGTAGAATTCCATTACTGTAATCACGTTTTTGGGCTGTTGAATTTTTGAAGTTATACTCGTGACAGTAATGTAAAACGGGTGGTTTATATCAGTTTAACTTACAGTACACTGAGTGTTCCTACAAATTGCTTATTGAACAACATCCAGCACGCGTGAAAGTCCACAGTTTTTAAAAACAATCTAGTAAATGATCAAGTAGTTGATGCCAGTGGCAACCATGAAAAGAAAGCCGCTGACCATACGACCAGGTGCGCTGTTGCAGTAATCTGAGGAACAGCAGTTCAGATTGCACTTGACACCAGGCTCCCTGCAGACTGGGACGTCTGATGCGTTGCAGGTTGCCGCGCAGCCTTTAAGATAAACATCTTCAGTGGAGCCGTTACTGCTGAATTTAGCGCACGGCTGCCAAGTTTCGCATGTGTTTTTGTATATTTTCTCATCACAGTCTTCCCAGGAGTGATAACTCAGTCAGTGGAAACGCTCACGGGAAATCACTGAGAAACATAACAGACAATTAGAAATTTGTGGCTAAAATAATGTATTAAGCTTTTCAAAGCTTAATACAACAGATAAACAGCAGAAAAATGATAACAACAGATCTAGAACTCGAGCTTTTGCGTATGACTCAGCCTTTACTCTACATATACAGGTGCAGCTGAATAACAAGACGATTATCCTTAACAAATAGGCTTTTAACGGTTTGATTCACTTTCGCCAAATAGCTACCATGTTCATTACTGTTCATTTGCGCCTCGACCTGACTAAGACGACTAAATATTTGATACATTTAATTTCGTTCTAACGACAGCCTGTGGTGATATTTTAAACTGTAATCGGGACGACCTACACAGTGGCCTACTAAAGAAATTAAATAAAGTTCATATGTAGCACTTTGAATTTCTTTCGGGGCCATCGCCACGAGGGCATAAATTGGATATGCAGCAGTCAACAAGAAAATCTGAATACTGGGACTAAATTCAGGTTTGTTCCAGGAAAACGACACATTCTAAGTTCGTTTAACGTTTAAACGCTAATGAAAGCAAAAGAGCAACGAATGCATAATCATTATGCCACGAGGTCCAACCGCAGTGATGATGAAGACCACCGAGCGAAAGAAATGTGAATGTCGAAATTCAAAATTTGGTAAAATAATGCAAATCCAGCTGATACATAAACAGAAGTTCACATTACCCATTGGGAAGAAAATTAGAAACAGCAATCTCGCAACTCTGAAAATTCGACATGTTGCTTCGCTTTTTCCGCTTTCTTTTGAGTAGGTAGTCTTTGGTACTGAGGTGCAGTGGTGCTGGCTGGGACGAAAAGGGGCGAATGAAAAGCCAACCGAACCTACTATCCAAAATGTGGCACACCTTAAAATATGTCAAGGCTTATATTTTTCTGAAGTAGTTTAAGAACACTTATCCGAAACTTTTAAATATGATTGGTCAACGCAACGGTATTTGGCGCACGTTGCCAATCTTTGCTTTGCTCTCCTATAACATATTGCAGTGAAAACAGTATTCCATTGAAACGCAAGATCCCAAATGTACGGTTTAACAATACTTTTCAGAAAATCTGTAAATTTGATTAGTCAACGTGAAGAAACACATGCACTATACATACTTGATTTCAGTTTATCAATTATAAATTTACAGATTATTGTGAATTGCCTGCAGGTAGCTCTCCCAAGGTAGCTATAGTTTGTTCCTTCTTGCATAAATTATTCGCTCAAATATCATGATAATTAACACCAAATAATAAAATCCAAGGCGATACTCAAAAAGATGTCTATAAAATATTTGCAGCCATAAGAAAATACTGTATCCTTTCCAGATGTTTATTAATTATTCTTCCGGTCGTAAGAATGCAGTCTAAAAATAGAGGAGTGAACCTTTTTAGACCTTTTCAGAGAGAAAGGTTCCGCATTCGATAATTCAGGGGAAGGTTTGATCCATGAATGAAAGAAAACTAATCTCACGACAATTCCTCTTTTTCTCAAACTGAAAGAAACTTGACATATTTTTAAATCTCTCGCCATATAATCGCAAAGACCGCTTTAACTGATTTATCCTGGAAGCTGAGCTAAAATTTCAGCGCTACTAACGTTCTAACCGGGTTGAAATTCGCCATGTAATCCGGTCGCTATAGTAAAAATGTTCCTCCAGTCCCTGAAAATGAAGCCCTTTTCAATGTTGGACGCTGTAGTGCTACCACAACCATTTTTTGGACACCTCTCTAGTTACTTATGTTTCAAGCGACCGATCAACATACACGACGTGTGGGAAGCGTAGTTGACAATTCTCAAAGAGCAGTTCGTGCACTCTAATTCTCAGTTCAAGGGAAGACATTCACATTATGAAAAGATAAAAAATAAATCAACAATTTGTGAAGTGGTAACTTTGCGGATGCATTGAACAGTGGCCATAAAGATAGAGATAAGGAAAGTACACGCAATTATATGAAATGTCTACTGAGCTTTCAGAAAATTGCACTCAAAGGTATAAATTTTCACATTTAGGTGTAAATTCGCAGTTAAATTGTGGGTTCATGAAAACAGGGATACACGAATTTTGACTTTCCCATGATATTTAGAGATTATTTCGATTGGAGTTGGTTTAGGACTAAACGTCTAAAATACCGTCAATTTGGTTATGATGTTATTTATTTTCCGAGATATAGCGTTTCAAGCATCCTTTAACTTTAAGAAGCTTGACAAAAAATGCTTCCTTCGAGTCGGGCATTTGTGTATCGTTTCCTCAGCAATAATACTATAAATAAGGTAGTTTTTACGGAGAAATTATAATTTTACACTTTTCCAGCTAAATTACCTTCCGCAATTACCTGCAAATTGAGTGAATGTATTCCGTAAAATGCACGCTCGAAGCCTGTTTTTTTAGTGACGCCATATTGAATTCTGATTAGGTTAAGGTACCGCCGTATTGAATTCTGATCAGTTATCGCTGTTCAACATCAGCAAGGGAGCATTGGTACATTTGAAGCTCGAAATAAGCCGGAAAGCTACGGATTTTCTAGTTCACTGTCGCAAAAAAAGAACATGGCGCGTAAACAACTACGTAATGCAAATACTGACCATAAAGGATTCTCGAAGCTTTTAAAAGCCTTATTCAAGGCTCTCAGGGCAAAAGAAGAGAGCAAATCTCATTTAAAGATGTAAAATAAACAAATTGCATTGCCGTTTTTTCAGTGGCCTAATGGTTAGTGCGCTGGACTCTGGATCGGACGGTCCGGGTTCGAGTCCTGGCCGGGCCACTGCGTTGTGTTCTTGGGCAAGACACTTTACTCTCACAGTGCCTCTCTTCACCCAGGTGTATAAATGGGTACCGGCGAATTTACTGCTGGGGGGTAACCCTGCGATGGACTAGCATCCCATCCAGGGGGGAGTAGAAATACTCTCTGTCGCTTCATGCTACAGAAACCGGGATAAGCTCCGGCCTGATGGGCCACTAGGCCCGGCTGCAGACTAACCTTATTGCCGTTTTTTCCAATATTTTGCTCAAACTGTTGTCGTGAATTCATGTGAAATTGTTGTCAACCGACTGAGACATATCGGCTCTACGCCTAGCTGCGTAAAATGCCCCTCGTAGCAACCAACAACGCCTTTATTTCCTCGGCTTCTAACTTGAAAGAAGCCCTCATCTCATATATTTGGGATAACCTTTGCATTTTCTTTTAAAAAAATCAAACTTTTGGATAAGATCAATTTGAAACCTTCTGCCATTCCGACCACCTTAACTAATGTTATGTCTAATTTCGTTGTCTCCATCTGTATGGCCACAGTTCCATGCATCCGCACAGTTGCCACTTCACAAAATGTTTTATAATTAAATTTTTGATGTTTTCAGACTCTGGAACTGGCAAGCGACGAACTGTTCTTCGATAATTGTCAACTTCGCTTCTCTCACGTCTTGGATATTGATCGGTCGTCTGAAACAGAAGTAACTGGGGAGGTGTCCACTGCAGAAAAATTGCAAAAATTAAAAAAAAAAACCTGCTTGGTTATTAAAGTGACAGCGGCACAGCGCACAGCACTGAAAAGAACTTCATTTCCAAGGCCTAGCTAGAGCAACATTTTTACGGCTGCAGCAACCAAACAACAGGAACGGCCGCATTATATCATGGCGAATTTCAGTCCGGTTAGAACATTAGACTGTTACCTCGGCTTCCAGGATAAACCATTTGAAACTGCGGCGTTTGCGATTACATGTCGAGAGATCTAAAAATATTATTTCAAGTTTGTTTAAGTTTGAGGAGAAGAGGAGTTGTCGTGGGATAGTTTTCTTTCATTCATGGATCAAACCTTCTCGTGAATGATCGAATGCGGAAACTTTCTCTTTAAACATAATAATGATCCACTCATCTATTTTTAGACTGCATTCTTACGACCGGAAGAATTATTAATAAACATTTCGACAGGAGTACATGAGAAATACAGTGCTTTCCTATCGCTGCAACATCTTATTGAGTATCGTGTTAATTATTGTAATATATGAGGGAATAGTTTATGCAAGAAGAAACAAACTATAAACAGACCCGCCAGAGGGCAAAGGTACCCGGGGAGGAGCAGAAAAGAGCACAGATGGGTGACGTGCAACAGATATTTTCTTTTCGACCAATCACATTTACAGATATTCTGATAAGTGTTCTTAAACTACTTCAGAATACAAACTTTGACATATTTTAAGGTGTGCCACTGGCAGGGTGTGCTATATTTTAGATAGTCGCGTTCGGTTGGCTTTTCATTCGCTTCTATTCGTCCAAGGCGGCACCACTGCACCTCATTGGTACTGGAGACCACTGACTCCAAAGATCTAAGCGAAAAAAGTGAAGCAAAATGTCGAATTTTCAGTATTTAATGATTGCTATGTTTCTAATTTTCTTGCCAATGGGTAAGTCTAAACCTCGTATTAGCTTATTTGCATTACTTTGAAACGATTTGAATTTCTTCATTGAGATTTATCTCACTTGGTTGTCTTTCATCATCACTGCGGTTGGACCTCGTGGCATATTGAATATGTATTCCTAGCTCTTTTGCTTTCACTAGTAAACGAATTTAAAATGATTCATTACTGTCTATGTGGTCCCAGTATTCAGATTTTCTTGTTGACTGCTGCATGCCCAATTTCTGAACTCGTGGCGATGGCCACGAAAGAAATTCAAAGTGCTATATATTTGCGTTATTTCTTTAAAAATATCATCACAGGCTGTCTTTAAGTTAAAATGTTTCAAATATTTAGTCGTCTAAGCCAGGATGAGGAATAAATGAACAGTAATGACCATGGTAGTTATTTGGCCAAATTGAAGCAAACTGTTAAAAAACCTATTTGTTAAGGATAATAGCCTTGTTATTTAATTTCAAGCGAGCTGAAAACAGATTTAGGTGTAACCGCAGTAAAACGAGTCATTCAGCTCCGCATGTTGTAAGTCCCTGCTTCACGGGTAAAGGCCGAGTTATGCGCAAAAGTTCGAGCTCTAAATCTGTTGTTATCATTTTCTGCTGTTATTTGAGACTCGAAATGTCTGTTCAGTGCAATTTTTTTTTATTTTTGGTAGTGTACAAGTTGAAAAAACCATAACGGAACTCCGTATGGAGAATGACTAGGTAACATACAATGAAGACAATATTTTGGAAGCTATTGAAAATTACTATAAAATATTGTATACATTTATAACCAACACCCACGATAATGATTTTAATGACTTCACTGAACATTTGGGTATACCTAAACTCACGAATGAGGAGAGAGACAGAATTGAAGATTCACTAACTCTCGAGGAATACAAAACTATATTAGAGACTTTCCAGGCCAACAAAACTCCGGGGTAAGATGGATTCACCGTTGAATTCTATAAGGTTTTTTATCTGATAATTGGGTAGAAGATCTTGTTGCGAGTTTCAATGTATGATGCAAACGAACTCTCCATTTCCCAGCGTCAAGGAGTCATCACTTTAATTCCAAAAAAAGACGGATCATTATTAGAATTATCAAATTGGCGTCCAGTTACATTATAAAATGAAGATTGTAAGGTGGCAACCAAGGCCATAGCCAAACGAATAGAATCGTCACTTCCAAATCTGGTGCAGGGTTCAAGGCAGATATTAGGGCAAAACATATTCGGTATCTTGGTTTCGCTGGATTCCAGAAAGCCTAAGAAGTCTAATTCTGATTTTTTTTAAGTAGTGCTAGTCTTATAAAACTAGAAAAGCTCTGTAACTAGGATATGGGTTTATATGGATTACTCGTGAAGCTCATACGTGCAGACAATCGCAGCGATTTTTAACCGTTTTAATTTGACAAAAAATTACTCCCGTGATTCTCTCCTGTTTCTTTTCAGAAATAATACCATTTTTAAATCGTGAATGCGCTTGCGCAATGAACGACTTTTAGCTGTGTGCTGTAAATAAGGTGAAAATTTCGTTTAAACTCACAAGGGACTCTCTTTGTAACCTGGTAATGATCATTATATTAAGTTCACATTAAACTTGCACAACACAATTTGCGTATGCCCTGTCTTTGATTATAAGGTATGATCGCCACACATGGTTCGCTTTGTTATGTCGAAT
This sequence comes from Blastomussa wellsi, assembly GCA_947652115.1. Classification (NCBI taxonomy): domain Eukaryota; kingdom Metazoa; phylum Cnidaria; class Anthozoa; order Scleractinia; family Plerogyridae; genus Blastomussa; species Blastomussa wellsi. Next base: position 31,762,987 of record OX393562.1, read on the forward strand.
AATTTCTTCGTGTTTTCCTATCGTGTAGTGTTCTTTAAGCGAGTGTTTTGACCTCAGTGACATACATTATACATACATATCGTCTCTTTTAAAGTGAGGGTCCGCATTGAGGGCATAGGCCGTTGCTTATTGCTCATCTTGCAGAGTTTTTCAAACTCTGATTGTCAAAGTCGACTGACAACCGAGGTGAGAAACTCTTGACTCTTGCCAAGAACAGCTGATCATCAGCTGTTGAAAATAAATGAATTCTTGGAAGGGAATTGCATCACTTGCTAGCAACAACAAGTTCAGTGTAAAAACATGTTTCTGTCTAATTTAACTTCGTTGTCTTTTTCACTGGTGTATTTTTGCAGACCTGTTTGAAGATATCTTATCTTGTCGTGAACAAGTTCTTTCAGGCTAATTTGTTTATATTTTTCTCTATTCTTTGAGCTTTATTGATTCGGCTTTAATGCTAACATTAATGGTTAAATAGGTGAAGTTTTTATTTTCTGGTATTGTTTTGATAGCTTAAAACATTATTTTAGCAAAAATTTCTAATTGTCTCCAAATATTTTTCTCAGTGATTTCCCGTGAGTGTTTCCACTGCCTGAGTTATGACTCCTGGAAAGACTGTGATGAGAAAAGATACAACGTCACATGCGAAACTTATCAGCCGTGCGTTAAATTCAGCAGTAACGGCTCCACTGAAGATGTTTATCTTAAAGGCTGCGCGGCAACCTGCAACGCATCAGACGTCCCAGTCTGCAGGGAGCCTGGTGTCAAGTGCAATTTGGAATGCTGTTACTCAGATTACTGCAACAGCGCACCTGGTCGTATGGTCAGCGGTCTTCTTTTCATGGTTGCCACTGGCGTCATCTACTTGTTCATTTGTTAGATTATTTTTAGCTTGTGGACTTGCTCGCATGTAATGTTGATTAATAGGCAATTTGTAGGAACACTTAAAGTACTGTAAGCGCTTAGTAAATTATCAATTTATATATATAAAGATTGTAAGTTAAACTGAAAAACACCCGTTTTGCATTAAAAAGATGCAACCCTTTGCTTGAGAGCAATTTTAAAAAGTGTTATTTAGGCTCATCGATCTGCATAGCTGGACTGATAAAAGGTTTTTAAAACATGTAAAACCATGCGATATATAATGTCAAAATAAAAAAAGAATTTATTTTCTTACTTCACAGTCCAATCAACCTTGCTGTCTGTTAAAATATCAAATACTTCAAGCATCTCAGACCAACCTGGGACTGGTTATCGTGTTCCAGTAACAGAAGGGGTCATATATTAACTCGACGAAGCTGTAATAATATCCCACTGAGCCTTATTTCAGGCGAAAACAGCTGAAAATCCTCTGTCAACTTGACCCTTTGATTTTTAGATGACACAGTTCATATCTTTACGTGCAGCGCCAGAAGTACACAATTCCCGAAGTCTACTCTAGCGGCTTGAGAAGGCTATACTCTGATCGCTGAAGGCTATACTCTGATTAAACTGGAATGCTTGCTATACTGATATTAAGTTAATCCACGTTCTTTTCATCACCAGCATTCATTTGTTTTGAAGGAAAACTTCTTCCCTTATATTGGAGTTCTTACAAGCACCCCCTTCCACCGGCAAAATGTAACGCTGTTTTGAGTTGAAAGCGTGGAAACGTCGATCGAAACGTCAAAAGTTAGAAATGAAACCTTGCATCAAACGGCTCCTGGGTTACATGAACTGCAGCTGTTTGTAAGTTACGGATGCGAATGTTATCGATAAGAAACGAAACTATGGTTAATTGGACGAAATTTAAATTGGCACGAAACAGTTCTGGTCAGGAGCACCGGAGCTGCGAAAAGAATGCAGTTGGAGTTAAAACTTACTTTAGTTTACTTTACTTTAAGCATTTTCTGGACAGATCAGCCCAAGGGAGAAAGGCGCAAACAGGTTTGTAAGCCCTTATTAAAGCACCAACCCATAAAATCGTTCAGAACACTCAATCAAGGCGAGAACACAACACCGGGAACTCTACAGAAAGAAAGAATACAGTTCGAGTTAAAACGCCGGCACGGCACCAATAAATTTGGACTGCATTGGTAGAAAGTTAGACTATTTAAGTCAATACCTATCTGTAATAAACTCAGTAAAACTGCTACTGGTGACGTTTATAGCAGCTTTTATTTATCGCCAGACTTCTCTTTGTTAAGACTGTGCATCCTTTGGTTATCTATATGACATTTTCGGCAATGTAAAACGGAGAAATACCCTTGCCTAGGCCAGAATGTATGGTTTTTATTTTTCCTAACGGCAGGCCATGTGTAGGTTTCACACCGGTAACTACATGACCCTCACTACTAATCGCGTGGTGCGTTCTCTATCCCACGCAATGTGGATTCAGTTGAAATGCATAGATTCACCGTAGCTCGACGCAGGCATAATAACTTGTAAATACAATTTTCTTCAAGTTTTTGCCCATATTTCCACCATATACATGGTTTGTAGCCAAGCGTCAAGATTGTTCTTGAATTGGTCACTACAGCCTGCCTTGGATTGAATTCAGAGTTTCACTGAATATTTTTTTATATATATATCCTAGCATGAAAGTGCTGATTCAAGGGACAATGCGCTTCTTTTTATCTGTAAGTTCGTTGAGTATGAGTGCATGGTCCCCTGACGTTGGTAACATCGATTTTTGAACTCGGATATTCTCCGCCAAAAAAAAAAGCACTCAAAACCGCGTCCGAGCCACAGTCTCCATGAAAACAATTTTGTCCCGCTTGGACCCACGCCTGGTCATAAAATTGCATTGAGCTTCTCTATAGTTACTGTTTATTTGCAGCCAGACTGTAGAATAAAATTCTTTTGACTTTGGCAGGAATTTTTTCTTGAAAGGCAAAAATTGCTGACAGAGAGTTTAACGCATGACCCCTTCTGTTATTGGAACCAGCCCCAGCTAGGTGCGAGATGTTTGATGTATTTGCATTTGTATTTGACTGGGACGTCTGATGCATTGCAGGTTGCCGAGCAGCCTTTAATATAAACATCTTCAGTGGAGCTTTTACTGCTGAAATTAGCGCACGGCTGCGAAATTTGACATGGGATGTTGTACCTTTTGTAATCACAGTCTTTCCAGGAGTCATAACTCAGGCATTGGAAACACTCATGGGAAATCACTGAGAAAAATAACAGAGAATTAACGGCTTGATACACTTTCGCCAAATAGCTACCATGTTCATTACTGTTCATTTGCGCCTCGACCTGACTAAGACGACTGAATATTTGATACATTTAATTTCGTTCTAACGACAGCCTGTGGTGATATTTTAAACTGTAATCGGGACGACCTACACAGTGGCCTACTAAAGAAATTAAATAAAGTTCATATATAGCACTTTGAATTTCTTTCGCGGCCATCGCAACAAGGGCAGAAATGGGATATGCAGCAGTGAACAAGAAAATCTGAAAACTGGGACTAAATTCAGGTTTTTTCCACGAAAACGCCACATTTTAAGTTCATTTAAAGTGTTGCAAGACCACCGAGCGAAAGAAATCTGAAAGTCGAAATTGAAAATGTGGTAAAATAATGCAAATCAAGCTCGATACATAACAAGAAGTTCACACTAACCAATTGGGAAGAAAATTAGAAACATGGCAATCTCGCAGCTCTGAAAATTCGACATGTTGCTTCGCTTTTTCCGCTTTCTTTTGAGTAGGTGGCTCTGGTACTGAGGTGCGCGCAGTGGTGCTGGCTGGGACGAAAAGGGGCGAATGAAAACCCAACCGAACGCTACTATCTAAAATGTGGCACACCTTAAAATATGTCAAGGCTTATATTTTTCTGAAGTAGTTTAAGAACACTTATCCGAAACTTTTAAATATGATTGGTCAACGCAACGGTATTTGGCGCACGTTGCCAATCTTTGCTTTGCTCTCCTATAACATATTGCAGTGAAAACAGTATTCCATTGAAACGCAAGATCCCAAATGTACGGTTTAACAATACTTTTCAGAAAATCTGTAAATGTGATTAGTCAACGTGAAGGAACACATGCACTATACATACTTGATTTCAGTTTATCAATTATAAATTTACAGATTATTGTGAATTGCCTGCAGGTAGCTCTCCCAAGGTAGCTATAGTTTGTTCCTTCTTGCATAAATTATTCGCTCAAATATCATGATAATTAACACCAAATAATAAAATCCAAGGCGATACTCAAAAAGATGTCTATAAAATATTTGCAGCCATAAGAAAATACTGTATCCTTTCCAGATGTTTATTAATTATTCTTCCGGTCGTAAGAATGCAGTCTAAAAATAGAGGAGTGAACCTTTTTAGACCTTTTCAGAGAGAAAGGTTCCGCATTCGATAATTCAGGAGAAGGTTTGATCCATGAATGAAAGAAAACTAATCTCACGACAATTCCTCTTTTTTCTCAAACTGAAAGAAACTTGACATATTTTTAAATCTCTCGCCATATAATCACAAAGACCGCTTTCACTGATTTATCCTGGAAGCCGAGCTAAAATTTCAGCGCTACTAACGTTCTAACCGGGCTGACATTCGCCATGTAATCCGGTCGCTATAGTAAAAATGTTCCTCCAGTCCCTGAAAATGAAGCCCTTTTCAATGTTGGACGCCGTAGTGCTACCACAACCATTTTTTGGACACCTCTCTAGTTACTTCTGTTTCAAGCGACCGATCAACATCCACGACGTGAGGGAAGCGTAGTTGACAATTGTCAAAGAGCAGTTCGCGCACTCTAATTCCCAGTTCAAGGGAAGACATTCGGATTATGAAAAGATAAAAAATAAATCAACAATTTGTGAAGTGGTAACTTTGCGGATGCATTGAACAGTGGCCATAAAGATAGAGATAAGGAAAGCACACGCAATTATATGAAATGTCTACTTAGCTTTCAGAAAATTGCACTCAAAGGTATAAATTTTCACATTTAGGTGTAAATTCGCAGTTAAATTGTGGGTTCATGAAAACAGGGATACACGAATTTTGACTTTCCCATGATATTTAGAGATTATTTCGATTGGAGTTGGTTTAGGACTAAACGTCTAAAATACCGTCAATTTGGTTATGATGTTATTTATTTTCCGAGATATAGCGTTTCAAGCATCCTTTAACTTTAAGAAGCTTGACAAAAACTGCTTCCTTCGAGTCGGGCATTTGTGTATCGTTTCCTCAGCAATAATACAATAAATAAGGTAGTTTTTACGGAGAAATTATAATTTTACACTTTTCCAGCTAATTACCTGCAAATTGAGTGAATGTATTCCGTAAAATGCACGCTCGAAGCTCTGCTTTCTTAGTGACGCCATATTGAATTCTGACAGTTCAAGGTACCGCCGTATTGAATTCTGATCAGTTATCGCTGTTCAACATCAGCAAGGGAGCATTGGTACATTTGAAGCTCGAAATAAGCCGGAAAGCTACGGATTTTCTCGTTCACTGTCGCAAAAAAGAACATGGCGCGTAAACAACTACGTAATGCAAATACTGACCATAAAGGATTCTCGAAGCTTTTAAAAGCCTTATTCAAGGCTCTCAAGGCAAAAGAAAAGAGCAAATCTCATTTGAAGATGTAAAATAAACAAATTGCATTGCCGTTTTTTGCAACATTTTGCTCAAACTGTTGTCGTGAATTCATGTGAAATTGTTGTCAACCGACTGAGACATATCGGCTCTACGCGTAGCTGCGTAAAATGCCCCTCGTAGCAACCAACTTCGGCCTTTATTTCCTCGGCTTCTAACTTGAAAGAAGCCCTCATCTCATATATTTGGGATAACCTTTGCATTTTCTTTTAAAAAAATCAAACTTTTGGATAAGATCAATTTGAAACCTTCTGCCATTCCGACCACCGTAACTAATATTATGTCTAATTTCGTTGTCTCCATCTGTATGGCCACAGTTCCATGCATCCACACAGTTGCCACTTCACAAAATCTTTTATAAATTTTTGATGTTTTCAGACTCTGGAACTGGCAAGCGACGAACTGTTCTTCGATAATTGTCAACTCCGCTTCTCTCACGTTTTGGATATTGATCGGTCGCCTTAAACAGAAGTAACTGGAGAGGTGTCCACTGCAGAAAAATTTCAAAAATTAAAAAAAAACCCTGCTTGGTTATTAAAGTGATAGCAGCACAGCGCACAGCACTGAAAAGAACTTCATTTCCAAGGACCAGCTAGAGCAACATTTTTACGGCTGCAGCAACCAAACAACAGGAACGGCCGGATTATATCATGGCGGATTTCAGTCCGGTTAGAACATTAGACTGTTACCTCGGCTTCCAGGATAAACCATTTGAAACTGCGGTGTTTGCGATTAAATGTCGAGAGATCTAAAAATATTATTTCAAGTTTGTTTAAGTTTGAGGAGAAGAGGAGTTGTCGTGGGTTAGTTTTCTTTCATTCATGGATCAAACCTTGTCCTGAATGATCGAATGCGGAAACTTTCTCTTTAAACATAATAATGATTCACTCCTCTATTTTTAGACTGCATTCTTACGACCGGAAGAATTATTAATAAATATCTCGACAGGACTACATGAGGAATACAGTGCTTTCCTATCGCTGCAACATCTTATTGAGTATCGTGTTAATTGTTGTAATATATGAGGGAATAGTTTATGCAAGAAGAAACAAACTATAAACAGACCCGCCAGAGGGCAAAGGTACCCGGGGAGGGGCAGAGAAGGGCACAGATGGGTGACGTGCAACAGATATTTTCTTTTCGACCAATCACATTTACAGATATTCTGGTAAGTGTTCTTAAACTACTTCAGAATATAAACTTTGACATATTTTAAGGTGTGCCACTGACATGGTGTGCTATATTTTAGATAGTCGCGTTCGGTTGGCTTTTCATTCGCTTCTATTCGTCCAAGGCAGCACCACTGCACCTCATTGGTACTGGAGACCACTGACTCCAAAGATCTGAGCGGAAAAAGCGAAGCAAAATGTCGAATTTTCAGTATTTAATGATTGCTATGTTTCTAATTTTCTTGCCAATGGGTAAGTCTAAACCTCGTATTAGCTTATTTGCATTACTTTGAAACGTTTTGAATTTCTTCATTGAGATTTATCTCACTTGGTTGTCTTTCGTCATCACTGCGGTTGGACCTCGTGGCATAGTGAATATGTATTCCTAGCTCTTTTGCTTTCACTAGTAGACGAATTTAAAATGATTCATTACTGTCTATGTGGCCCCAGTATTCAGATGTTCTTGTTGACTGCTGCGTGCCCAATTTCTGAACTCGTGGCGATGGCCACGAAAGAAATTCAAAGTGCTATATATTTGCGTTATTTCTTTAAAAATATCATCACAGGCTGTCTTTAAGTTAAAATATTTCAAATATTTCGTCGTCTAAGCCAGGATGAGGAATAAATGAACAGTAATGACCATGGTAGTTATTTGGCCAAATTGAAGCAAACCGTTAAAAAAAACCTATTTGTTAAGGATAATAGCCTTGTTATTTAATTTCAAGCGAGCTGAAAACAGATTTAATTGTAACCGCAGTAAAACGAGTCATTCAGCTCCGCATGTAGTAAGTCCCTGCTTCACGGGTAAAGGCTGAGTTATGCGCAAAAGTTCGAGCTCTAAATCTGTTGTTATCATTTTCTGCTGTTATTTGAGACTCTAAATGTCTGTTCAGTGTAATTTTTTTTTATTTTTGGTAGTGTACAAGTTGAAAAAACCATAACGGAACTCCGTATGGAGAATGACTCGGTAACATACAATGAAGACAATATTTTGGAAGCTATTGAAAATTACTATAAAATATTGTATGCATTTATAACCAACACCCAAGGTGTTGGGTATACCTAAACTCACGAATGAGGAGAGAGACAGAATTGAAGATTCACTAACTCTTGAGGAATACAAAACTGTATTAGAGACTTTCCAGGCCAACAAAACTCCGGGGTAAGATGGATTCACCGTTGAATTCTATAAGTTTTTTTTATCTGATTATTGGGAGAAGATCTTGTTGCGAGTTTCAATGCATATGTATGATGCAAACGAACTCTCCCTTTCCCAGCGTCAAGGAGTCATCACTTTAATTCCAAAAAAAGACGGATCATTATTAGAATTATCAAATTGGCGTCCAGTTACATTATTAAATGTAGATTGTAAGGTGGCAACCAAGGCCATAGCCAAACGAATAGAATCGTCACTTCAAAATCTGGTGCAGGGTTCAAGGCAGATATTAGGGCAAAATATCAGATTAATTATGGATGTCATGGAGCATAGAAAGTCGCAAAACATATTCGGTATCTTGGTTTAGAAGTCTAATTCTGATTTTTTTTAAGTAGTGCTATTTTTTTTATTATAGTGCTAGTCTAAACTCTGTAACTAGGGTATGGGTTTATATGGAGTACTCGTGAAGCTCATACGCGCAGACAATCGCAGCGATTTTTAACCGTTTTAATTTGACAAAAAATTACTCCTGTGATTCTCTCCTGTTTCTTTTCAGAAATAATACCATTTTTAAATCGTGAATGCGCTTGCGCAATAAACGACTTTTAGATGTGCGCTGTAAATAAGGTGAAAATTTCGTTTAAACTCCCAAGGGACTCTCTTTGTAGAGGGTCTCAATGGGGTAGTGGCTTTTACGGTTAACGGTTAATTTTTTGGCTTTTTTACGGCTAACGGTTAATTTTGTTCCATTACGGTTAACGGGCGAAGTTAAAAAATAATTGCTATTGTTTTAAGAAGTTAAATATTAATTTCCATTGTTGTAAAACATCCTAAAAGTCTTTGGACCATTTTGAGATAAAAAATTATTTTTTTGTGTGTGTGTACACTCGTAAAATACAAGAGCTGTCAAAACGTTTGTCAACTAGCGCGACGACGCGACAAATGCGACAAATTCCAGTTTCGATCGGCTTTTCTCGCTACCAGAACACATAAGCGCACAACACATCAGACTCAAAAAAAGTTCTCGTGGCCTTTATGTTTGTATTTAGATTTTTTACGGTTAACCTTTTTTACGGCTAACGGTTCAAATTCTTTCATTTTTACGCCTAACGGCTACATTTTTGGCCATTTTACGGCTAACGGTTAACCCCATTGAGACCCTCTTTGTAACCTGGTAATGATCATTATATTAAGTTGACATTAAACTTGCACAACACAATTTGCATATGCCCTGTCTTTGATTATAAGGTATGATCGCCACACATGGTTCGCTTTGTTATGTCGAATGATTTCTTCGTGTTTTCCTATCGTGTAGTGTTTTTTAAGCGAGTGTTTTGACCTCAGTGACATACATTATACATACATATCGTCTCTCTTAAAGTGGAGGGTCCGCATTGAGGGCATAGGCCGTTGCCTGTTGCTCATCTTGCAGAGTTTTTCAAACTCTGATTGTCAAAGTCGACTGACAACCGAGGTGAGAAACTCTTGACTCTTTCCAAGAACAGCTGATCATCAGCTGTTGGAAATAAATGAATTCTTGGAAGGAAATTGCGTCACTTGCAAGCAACAACAAGTTCAGTGTAAAAACATGTTTCTGTCTAATTTGACATCGTTGTCTTTTTCACTGGTGTATTTTTGCAGACATGTTTGGGGATATCTTATCTTGTCGTGAACAAGTTCTTTCAGGCTAATTTGTTTATATTTTTCTCTATTCTTTGAGCTTTATTGATTCGGCTTTTGTGCTAACATTAATGGTTAAATAGGTGAAGTTTTTATTTTTTTGGTATTGTTTTGATAGCTTAAAACATTATTTTAGCCATAAATTTCTAATTGTCTCCTAATATTTTTCTCAGTGATTTCCCGTGAGTGTTTCCACTGCCTGAGTTATGACTCCTGGAAAGACTGTGAGGAGAAAACATACAACGTCACATGCGAAACTTATCAGCCGTGCGTTAAATTCAGCAGTAACGGCTCCACTGAAGATGTTTATCTTAAAGGCTGCGCGGCAACCTGCAACGCATCAGACGTCCCAGTCTGCAGGGAGCCTGGTGTCAAGTGCAATTTGGAATGCTGTTACTCAGATTACTGCAACAGCGCACCTGGTCGTATGGTCAGCGGTCTTCTTTTCATGGTTGCCACTGGCGTCATCAACTTGTTCATTTGTTAGATTATTTTTAACTTGTGAACTTGCTTGCATGTAATGTTGATTAATAGGCAATTTGTAGGAACACTTAAAGTACTGTAAGCGCTTAGTAAATTATCAATTTATATATATAAAGATTGTAAGTTAAACTGAAAAACACCCGTTTTGCATTAAAAAGATGCAACCCTTTGCTTCAGAGCAATTTTAAAAAGTGTTATTTAGGCTCATTGATCTGCAGAGCTGGACTGATAAAAGGTTTTTAAAACATGTAAAAACATGCGATATATAATGTCAAAATAAAAAAAGAATTTATTTTCTTACTTCACAGTCCAATCAACCTTGCTGTCTGTTAAAATATCAAATACTTCAAGCATCTCAGACCAACCTGGGACTGGTTATCGTGTTCCAGTAACAGAAGGGGTCATGCATTAACTCTCTGTCAGCCATTTTTTTCTTTCAAGAGAAAATTTCCGCGAAAAACAAAATAATTTTATTCGACACCCTGCAGGCTGCAAATCAAACCCTGTTTCCTTGAGACGAAGCTGTAATAATATCCCACTGAGCCTTATTTCAGGCGAAAACAGCTGAAAATCCTCTGTCAACTTGACCCTTTGATTTTTAGATGACACAGTTCATTTATATCTTTACGCGCAGCGCCAGAAGTACACAATTCCCGAAGTCTAGTCTAGCGGCTTGAGAAGGCTATACTCTGATCGCGTTAATAATTAAACTGGAATGCTTGCTATACTGATATTAAGTTAATCCACGTTCTTTTCATCACCAGCATTCATTTGTTTTGAAGGAAAACTACTTCCCTTATATTGGAGTTCTTACAAGCACCCCCTTCCACCGGCAAAATGTAACGCTGTTGTGAGTTGAAAGCGTGGAAACGTCGATCGAAACGTCAACAGTTAGAAATGAAACCTTGCATCAACTGCAGCTGTTTGTAAGTTACGGATGCGAATTTTATCGATAAGAAACGAAACTATGGTTAATTGGACGAAATTTAAATTGGCACGAAACGGTTCTGGGAGCACCGGAGCTGCGGAAATGAAAGAATGCGGTTCGAGTTAAAACTTACTTTACTTTACTTTACTTTAAGCATTTTCTGGACAGATCAGCCCAAGGGAGAAAGGCGCAAACAGGTTTGTAAGCCCTTATTAAAGCACCAACCCATAAAATCGTATAGAACACTCAACCAAGGCCAGACCACAACACCGGGAACTCTACAGAAAGAAAGAATACAGTTCGAGTTAAAACGCCGGCACGGCACCAATAAATTTGGACTGCATTGGTAGAAAGTTAGACTATTTAAGTCAATACCTATCTGTAATAAACTCAGTAAAACTGCTACTGGTGACGTTTATAGCAGCTTTTATTTATCGCCAGACTTCTCTTTGTTAAGACTGTGCTTCCTTTGGTTATCTACATGACATTTTCGACAATGGAAGAAGGAGAAATACCCTTGCCTAGGCCAGAATGTATAGTTTTTATTTTTCCTAACGGCAGGCCATGTGTAGGTTTCACACCGGTAACTACATGACCCTCACTACTAATCGCGTGGTGCGTTCTCTATCCGACGCAATGTGAATTCAATTGAAATGCATAGCTTCACCGTAGCTCGACGCAGGCATGATAACTTGTAAATACAGTTGTCTTCAGGTTTTTGCCCTTATTTCCACCATATACATGGTTTGTAGCCAAGCGTCAAGATTGTTCTAGAATTACAGCGAGTCACTGGGTTTTGAAATATATCTGATGCGTAAGCTGAAAATGAACACGAGTTAATAGCCGAGTTGGTCACTACAGCCTGCCTTGGATTGAATTCAGAGTTTCACTGAATATTATGTATATATATAGATTACTTCATAGAAAGTGGGACGTACGGATTTTTATTCACGAGTTGCAAAACTTTGGAAAACGAACGAGTGAGCGCAGCGAACGAGTGAGTTTTCCGAAGTTTTGCGACGAGTGAATAATAATCCGTACAAAGCACTTTCTATGCTGTAATTTGTTTATTATATATAACGAGTACTCAACCATTGTAAACTTAAAGCGATTTTTCTAGTCTATAATCAAAGAGTTAAAACACACTATGTTGATACTTTTTAAAAGAAAAGCTTTTGCTATCGCATCGAGAAACGTCGCCATAAGTGAATCAACTACTGCGCGCAAATCAACTGGCGAATTTTTGAGCAAAAGTTATGATAACACAAGGAGTCATTAAACAACAATTACGACGTAAATCCATATTCAAAAGTGAAATATTTACTTTACCCTGGTGTTCCCAAGAGTGCTTGAATTTTCTTAGAACGTCCACGGCTGCGTTGTATCAAAGCTACAATGAAAGTCTTTCATTTCTTGGCTTTCCCTGATCGACATTTAGTTTGTCTTCGCTCCGCCTGGAGAATGATTTTTGCATTCCCATATCATAACTGTGTTCTTAAGGTTTTGCTTTGCGTGTTTCTGATGGCTTTCCTTTCCATAAAGTTCTCAAAAGTACAAAATTTGTAGCCAAAACATAAACTGTCTTCGAGAGCTTACAAACTTGTAGCGTGTTGTTTTCACACTGACCTCGTTGGAAACCATTTGAATTCCCGCGCTCTGATTGGTTAGGTCGTTCTACTCTTGATGCTGATTGGTTATATTTTTCACATGTGAAGAAAGCTATACGCGAAGCTGATTGGACGTATCGCTTTTCTCACATGCGAAAATATAGCAGATATAGAATTCTATTTGCGAGGTTTATTACCTAAAATTGTCGCTATATATATAATAAATATATATATCCCAGCATGAAAGTGCTGATTCAAGGGACAATGCGCTTTTTATTATCTGTAAGCTCGTTGAGTATGGGTGCATGGTCCCCTGACGTTCGTAACATCGATTTCTGAACTCGGGTATTCTCCGCCCAAAAAAAAGCACTCAAAACCGCGTCCGATCCACAGTCTCCATGAAAACAATTTTGTCCCGCTTGGACCCACGCCTGGCCTGGTGATAAAATTGCATTGACCGTCGCTAGGGTAACTGTCTGAAATAGGTTTCATTTGCAGCCAGAGTGTAGAATAAAATTCTTTTGACTTTGGCAGGAATTTTTTCTTGAAAGGCAAAAATGGCTTACAGAGAGTTTAATGCATGACCCCTTCTGTTATTGGAACCAGCCCCAGCTAGGTGTGAGATTTTTGATGTATTTGCTGACTGGGACGTCTGATACATTGCAGGTTGCCGAGCAGCCTTTAATATAAACATCTTCAGTGGAGCTGTTACTGCTGAAATTAGCGCACGGCTGCGAAATTTGGCATGTGATGTTGTATCTTTTGTAATCACAGTCTTTCCAGGAGTGATAACTCAGGCATTGGAAACACTCATGGGAAATCACTGAGAAAAATAACAGAGAATTAGAAATTTGTGGATAAAATAATGTATTAAACTTTCCAAGCAATACCAGAAAATTAAACCTCAGAGAGTTTAATATAACAGCAGAAAATGATAACAACAGATCTAGAACTCGAGCTTTTGCGCATGACTCATCCTTTACTCGTGAAGCAGGGACTTACTACATGCGGAGCTGAATAACAAGACGATTATCCTTAACAAATAGGCTTTTAATTAACGGTTTGATACACTTTCACCAAATAGCTACCATGTTCATTACTGTTCATTTGCGCCTCGACCTGACTAAGACGACTAAATATTTTATACATTTAATTTCGTTCTTACGACAGCCTGTGGTGATATTTTAAACTGTTATCGGGGCGACCTACACAGTGGCCTACTAAAGAAATTAAATAAAGTTCATATATAGCACTTTGAATTTCTTTCGCGGCCATCGCCACAAGGGCAGAAATTGGATATGCAGCAGTGAACAAGAAAATCTGAAAACTGGGACTAAATTCAAGTTTTTTCCACGAAAACGCCACATTTTAAGTTCATTTTAAGTTTGAAAATTAGAGCAAAGCGTGCTAATGAAAGCAAAAGAGCAACGAATGCATAATCATTATGCCACGAGGTCCAACCACAGTGATGATGCAAGACCACCGAGCGAAAGAAATCTGAAAGTCGAAATTCAAAATGTGGTAAAATAATGCAAATCAAGCTGATACATAACAAGAAGTTCACACTTACCTATTGGGAAGAAAATTAGAAACATGGCAATCTCGCAGCTCTGAAAATATTCGACATGTTGCTTAGCTTTTTCCGCTTTCTTTTGAGTAGGTGGCTCTGGTACTAAGGTGCGCGCAGTGGTGCTGGCTGGGACGAAAAGGGGCGAATGAAAACCCAACCGAACGCTGCTATCTAAAATGTGGCACACCTTAAAATATGTCAAGGCTTGTATTTTTCTGAAGTAGTTTAAGAACACTTATCCCAAACTTTTAAATATGATTGGCCAACGCAACGGTATTTGGCGCACGTTGCCAATCTTTGCTTTGCTCTCCTATAACATATTGCAGTGAAAACGGTATTCCATTGAAACGCAAGATCCCAAATGTACGGTTTAACAATACTTTTCAGAAAATCTGTAAATGTGATTAGTCAACGTGAAGGAACACATGCACTATACATATTTGATATCAGTTTATCAATTATCAATTTACAGATAATTGTGAATTGGCCTGCAGGTAGCAATGGCTAATCTAGGCGGGCCAGTCTTACATCAGATTTTAATTAGACAAAAATAGGAAGGAGTAATAAATGAATGAGACACTGAAATGAGATTATATGGAAAAGACGCACGTCACCAATCTCTTCTCTGCTCTCCCAAGGTAGCTATAGTTTCTTCCTTCTTGCATAAATTATTCGCTCAAATATCATGATAATTAACACCAAATAATAAAATCCAAGGCGATACTCAAAAAGATGTCTATAAAAAATTTGACGCCATAAGAAAATACTGTATCCTTTCCAGATGTTTATTAATTATTCTTCCGGTCGTAAGAATGCAGTCTAAAAATAGAGGAGTGAACCTTTTTAGACCTTTTCAGAGAGAAAGGTTCCGCATTCGATAATTCAGGAGAAGGTTTGATCCATGAATGAAAGAAAACTAATCTCACGACAGTTCCTCTTTTTCTCAAACTGAAAGAAACTTGACATATTTTTAAATCTCTCGCCATATAATCACAAAGACCACTTTAACTGATTTATCCTGGAAGCCGAGCTAAAATTTCAGCGCTACTAACGTTCTAACCGGGTTGAAATTCGCCATGTAATCCGGTCGCTATAGTAAAAATGTTCCTCCAGTCCCTGAAAATGAAGCCCTTTTCAATGTTGGGCGCTGTAGTGCTACCACAACCATTTTTTGGACACCTCTCTAGTTACTTCTGTTTCAAGCGACCGATCAACATACACGACGTGAGGGAAGCGTAGTTGACAATTCTCAAGAGCAGTTCGCGCACTCTAATTCCCAGTTCAAGGGAAGACATTCAGATTATGAAAAGATAAAAAATAAATCAACAATTTGTGAAGTGGTAACTTTGCGGATGCATTGAACAGTGGCCATAAAGATAGAGATAAGGAAAGTACACGCAATTATATGAAATGTCTACTGAGCTTTCAGAAAATTGCACTCAAAGGTATAAATTTTCACATTTAGGTGTAAATTCGCAGTTAAATTGTGGGTTCATGAAAACAAGGATACACGAATTTTGACTTTCCCATGATATTTACAGAAATTATTTCAATTGGAGTTGGTTTAGGACTAAACGTCTAAAATACCGTCAATTTCGTTATGGTGTTATTTATTTTCCGAGATATAGCGTTTCAAGCATCCTTTAACTTTAAGAAGCTTGACAAAAAATGCTTCCTTCGAGTCGGGCATTTGTGTATCGTTTCCTCAGCAATAATACAATAAATAAGGTAGTTTTTACGGAGAAATTATAATTTTACACTTTTCCAGTTAAATTACCTTCCACAATCACCTGCAAATAGAGTGAATGTATTCCGTAAAATGCACGCTCGAAGCTCTGTTTTTTTAGTGACGCAATTTTGAATTCTGATCAGTTTAAGATACCGCCGTATTGAATTATGATCAGTTACCGCTGTTCAACATCAGCAAGGGAGCATTGGTACATTTGAAGCTCGAAATAAGCCGGAAAGCTACGGATTTTCTCGTTCACTGTCGCAAAAAAGAACATGGAGCGTAAACAACTACGTAATGCAAATACTGACCATGAAGGATTCTCGAAGCTTTTAAAAGCCTTATTCAAGACTCTCAAGGCGAAAGAAGAAAGCAAATCTGATTTGAAGATGTAAAATAAACGAATTGCATTGCCGTTTTTTGCAATATTTTGCTTAAACTGTTGTCGTGAATTCATGTGAAATTGTTGTCAACCGACTGAGACATATCGGCTCTATGCGTAGCTGCGTAAAATGCCCCTCGTAGCAACCAACTTCGGCTTTATTTCCTCGGCTTCTAACTTGAAAGAAGCCCTCATCTCATATTTGGGATAACCTTTGCATTTTCTTTTAAAAAAATCAAACTTTTGGATAGGATCAATTTGAAACCTTTTGCTATTCCAACCACCTTAACTAATATTATGTCTTATTTCGTTGTCTCCATCTGCATGGCCACAGTTCCATGCATCCGCACAGTTGCCACTTCACAAAATGTTTTATAAATGTTTGATGTTTTTAGACTCTGGAACTGCCAAGCGACGAACTGTTCTTCGATAATTGCCAACTCCGCTTCTCTCATGTCTTGGATATTGATCGGTCGCATGAAACAGAAGTAACTGGAGAGGTGTCCACTGCAGAAAAGTTTCAAAAATTTAAAAAAAGCCTCCTTGGTTATTAAAGTGATAGCAACACAGCGCACAGCACTGAAAAGAACTTCATTTCCAAGGACTAGCTAGAGCAACATTTTTACGGCTGCAGCAACCAAAGAACAGGAACGGCCGGATTATATCATGGCGAATTTCAGTACGGTTAGAACATTACACTGTTAGAAACGATGAAATTTTACCTCGGCTTCCAGGGTAAGCCATTTGAAACTGCGGCGTTTGCGATTACATGTCGAGAGATCTAAAAATTTTATTTCAAGTTTGTTTAAGTTTGAGGAGAAGAGGAGTTGTCGTGGGATAGTTTTCTTTCATTCATGGATCAAACCTTCTCCTGAATGATCGAATGCGGAAACTTTCTCTTTAAACGTAATAATGATTCACTCCTCTATTTTTAGACTGCATTCTTACGACCGGAAGAATTATTAATAAACATCTCAACAGGACTACATGTGGAATACAGTGCTTTCCTATCGTTGCAACATCTTATTGAGTATCGTGTTAATTATTGTAATATATGAGGGAATAGTTTATGCAAGAAGAAACAAACTATAAACAGACCCGCCAGAGGGCAAAGGTACCCGGGGAGGAGCAAAGAAGAGCACAGATGGGTGACGTGCAACAGATATTTTCTTTTCGACCAATCACATTTACAGATATTCTGATAAGTGTTCTTAAACTACTTCAGAATATAAACTTTGACATATTTTAAGGTGTGCCACTGGCATGGTGTGCTATATTTTAGATAGTCGCGTTCGGTTGGCTTTTCATTGGCTTCTATTCGTCCAAGGCAGCACCACTGCACCTCATTGGTACTGGAGACCACTGACTCCAAAGATCTGAGCGGAAAAAGGGAAGCAAAATGTCGAATTTTCAGTATTTAATGATTGCTATGTTTCTAATTTTCTTGCCAATGGGTAAGTCTAAACCTCGTATTAGCTTATTTGCATTACTTTGAAACGTTTTGAATTTCTTCATTGAGATTTATCTCACTTGGTTGTCTTTCATCATCACTGCGGTTGGACCTCGTGGCATAGTGAATATGTATTCCTAGCTCTTTTGCTTTCACTAGTAAACGAATTTAGAATGTGTCATTACTGTCTATGTGGCCCCAGTGTTCAGATGTTCTTGTTGACTGCTGTATGCCCAAATTCTGAACTCGTGGCGATGGCCACGAAAGAAATTCAAAGTGCTATATATTTGCGTTATTTCTTTAAAAATATCATCACAGGCTGTCGTGAAGTTAAAATGTTTCAAATATTTAGTCGTCTAAGCCAGGACGAGGAATAAATGAACAGTAATGACCATGGTAGTTATTTGGCCAAATTGAAGCAAACCGTTAAAAAAACCTATTTGTTAAGGATAATAGCCTTGTTATTTAATTTCAAGCGAGCTGAAAACAGATTTAATTGTAACCGCAGTAAAACGAGTCATTCAGCTCCGCATGTAGTAAGTCCCTGCTTCACGGGTAAAGGCTGAGTTATGCGCAAAAGTTCGAACTCTAAATCTGTTGTTATCATTTTCTGCTGTTATTTGAGACTCTAAATGTCTTTTCAGTGCAATTTTTTTTATTTTTGGTAGTGTACAAGTTGAAAAATCATAACGGAACTCCGTATGGAGAATGACTCGGTAACATACAATGAAGACAATATTTTGGAAGCTATTGAAAATTACTATAAAATATTTTATACAGTTATAACCAACACCCACGATAATGATTTTAATGCCTTCATTGAACATTTGGGTATACCTAAACTGACGAATGAGGAGAGAGACAGAATTGAAGATTCACTTACTCTTGAGGAATACAAAACTGTATTAGAGACTTTCCAGGCCAACAAAACTCCGGGGTAAGATGGATTCACCGTTGAATTCTATAAGTTTTTTATCTGATTATTGGGAGAAGATCTTGTTGCTAGTTTCAATGTATGATGCAAACGAACTCTCCATTTCACAGCGTCAAGGAGTCATCACTTTAATTCCAAAAAAAGACGGATCATTACTAGAATTATAAATTTGGCGTCCAGCTACATTATTAAATGTGCACAGCGCACAGCACTAAAAAGAACTTCATTTCCAAGGACTAGCTAGAGCAACATTTTTACGGCTGCAGCAACCAAACAACAGGAACGGCCGGATTATATCATGGCGAATTTCAGTCCTGTTACCTCGGCTGCCAGGATAAACCATTTTAAACTGCGGCGTTTGCGATTACATGTCGAGAGATCTAAAAATATTATTTCAAGTTTGTTTAAGTTTGAGGAGAAGAGGAGTTGTCGTGGGATAGTTTTCTTTCATTCATGGATCAAACCTTCTCCTGAATGATCGAATGCGGAAACTTTCTCTTTAAACATAATAATGATTCACTCCTCTATTTTTAGAATGCATTCTTACGACCGGAAGAATTATTAATAAACATCTCGACAGGACTACATGAGGAATACAGTGCTTTCCTATCGCTGCAACATCTTATTGAGTATCGTGTTAATTATTGTAATATATGAGGGAATAGTTTATGCAAGAAGAAACAAACTATAAACAGACTGACCCGCCAGATGGCAAAGGTACCCGGGGAGGAGCAAAGAAGAGCACAGATGGGTGACGTGCAACAGATATTTTCTTTTCGACCAATCACATTTACAGATATTCTGATAAGTGTTCTTAAACTACTTCAGAATATAAACTTTGACATATTTTAAGGTGTGCCACTGGCATGGTGTGCTATATTTTAGATAGTCGCGTTCGGTTGGCTTTTCATTGGCTTCTATTCGTCCAAGGCAGCACCACTGCACCTCATTGGTACTGGAGACCACTGACTCCAAAGATCTGAGCGGAAAAAGGGAAGCAAAATGTCGAATTTTCAGTATTTAATGATTGCTATGTTTCTAATTTTCTTGCCAATGGGTAAGTCTAAACCTCGTATTAGCTTATTTGCATTACTTTGAAACGTTTTGAATTTCTTCATTGAGATTTATCTCACTTGGTTGTCTTTCATCATCACTGCGGTTGGACCTCGTGGCATAGTGAATATGTATTCCTAGCTCTTTTGCTTTCACTAGTAAACGAATTTAGAATGTGTCATTACTGTCTATGTGGCCCCAGTATTCAGATGTTCTTGTTGACTGCTGTATGCCCAAATTCTGAACTCGTGGCGATGGCCACGAAAGAAATTCAAAGTGCTATATATTTGCGTTATTTCTTTAAAAATATCATCACAGGCTGTCGTGAAGTTAAAATGTTTCAAATATTTAGTCGTCTAAGCCAGGACGAGGAATAAATGAACAGTAATGACCATGGTAGTTATTTGGCCAAATTGAAGCAAACCGTTAAAAAAACCTATTTGTTAAGGATAATAGCCTTGTTATTTAATTTCAAGCGAGCTGAAAACAGATTTAATTGTAACCGCAGTAAAACGAGTCATTCAGCTCCGCATGTAGTAAGTCCCTGCTTCACGGGTAAAGGCTGAGTTATGCGCAAAAGTTCGAACTCTAAATCTGTTGTTATCATTTTCTGCTGTTATTTGAGACTCTAAATGTCTTTTCAGTGCAATTTTTTTTATTTTTGGTAGTGTACAAGTTGAAAAATCATAACGGAACTCCGTATGGAGAATGACTCGGTAACATACAATGAAGACAATATTTTGGAAGCTATTGAAAATTACTATAAAATATTTTATACAGTTATAACCAACACCCACGATAATGATTTTAATGCCTTCATTGAACATTTGGGTATACCTAAACTGACGAATGAGGAGAGAGACAGAATTGAAGATTCACTTACTCTTGAGGAATACAAAACTGTATTAGAGACTTTCCAGGCCAACAAAACTCCGGGGTAAGATGGATTCACCGTTGAATTCTATAAGTTTTTTATCTGATTATTGGGAGAAGATCTTGTTGCTAGTTTCAATGTATGATGCAAACGAACTCTCCATTTCACAGCGTCAAGGAGTCATCACTTTAATTCCAAAAAAAGACGGATCATTACTAGAATTATAAATTTGGCGTCCAGCTACATTATTAAATGTGCACAGCGCACAGCACTAAAAAGAACTTCATTTCCAAGGACTAGCTAGAGCAACATTTTTACGGCTGCAGCAACCAAACAACAGGAACGGCCGGATTATATCATGGCGAATTTCAGTCCTGTTACCTCGGCTGCCAGGATAAACCATTTTAAACTGCGGCGTTTGCGATTACATGTCGAGAGATCTAAAAATATTATTTCAAGTTTGTTTAAGTTTGAGGAGAAGAGGAGTTGTCGTGGGATAGTTTTCTTTCATTCATGGATCAAACCTTCTCCTGAATGATCGAATGCGGAAACTTTCTCTTTAAACATAATAATGATTCACTCCTCTATTTTTAGAATGCATTCTTACGACCGGAAGAATTATTAATAAACATCTCGACAGGACTACATGAGGAATACAGTGCTTTCCTATCGCTGCAACATCTTATTGAGTATCGTGTTAATTATTGTAATATATGAGGGAATAGTTTATGCAAGAAGAAACAAACTATAAACAGACTGACCCGCCAGATGGCAAAGGTACCCGGGGAGGAGCAAAGAAGAGCACAGATGGGTGACGTGCAACAGATATTTTCTTTTCGACCAATCACATTTACAGATATTCTGATAAGTGTTCTTAAACTACTTCAGAATATAAACTTTGACATATTTTAAGGTGTGCCACTGGCATGGTGTGCTATATTTTAGATAGTCGCGTTCGGTTGGCTTTTCATTGGCTTCTATTCGTCCAAGGCAGCACCACTGCACCTCATTGGTACTGGAGACCACTGACTCCAAAGATCTGAGCGGAAAAAGGGAAGCAAAATGTCGAATTTTCAGTATTTAATGATTGCTATGTTTCTAATTTTCTTGCCAATGGGTAAGTCTAAACCTCGTGTTAGTTTATTTGCATTACTTTGAAACGTTTTGAATTTCTTCATTGAGATTTATCTCACTTGGTTGTCTTTCATCATCACTGCGGTTGGACCTCGTGGCATAGTGAATATGTATTCCTAGCTCTTTTGCTTTCACTAGTAAACAAATTTAAAATGTGTCATTATTGTCTATTTGGCCCCAGTATTCAGATGTTCTTGTTGACTGCTGTATGCCCAAATTCTGAACTCGTGGCGATGGCCACGAAAGAAATTCAAAGTGCTATATATTTGCGTTATTTCTTTAAAAATATCATCACAGGCTGTCGTGAAGTTAAAATGTTTCAAATATTTAGTCGTCTAAGCCAGGACGAGGAATAAATGAACAGTAATGACCATGGTAGTTATTTGGCCAAATTGAAGCAAACCGTTAAAAAAACCTATTTGTTAAGGATAATAGCCTTGTTATTTAATTTCAAGCGAGCTGAAAACAGATTTAATTGTAACCGCAGTAAAACGAGTCATTCAGCTCCGCATGTAGTAAGTCCCTGCTTCACGGGTAAAGGCTGAGTTATGCGCAAAAGTTCGAACTCTAAATCTGTTGTTATCATTTTCTGCTGTTATTTGAGACTCTAAATGTCTTTTCAGTGCAATTTTTTTTATTTTTGGTAGTGTACAAGTTGAAAAATCATAACGGAACTCCGTATGGAGAATGACTCGGTAACATACAATGAAGACAATATTTTGGAAGCTATTGAAAATTACTATAAAATATTTTATACAGTTATAACCAACACCCACGATAATGATTTTAATGCCTTCATTGAACATTTGGGTATACCTAAACTGACGAATGAGGAGAGAGACAGAATTGAAGATTCACTTACTCTTGAGGAATACAAAACTGTATTAGAGACTTTCCAGGCCAACAAAACTCCGGGGTAAGATGGATTCACCGTTGAATTCTATAAGTTTTTTATCTGATTATTGGGAGAAGATCTTGTTGCTAGTTTCAATGTATGATGCAAACGAACTCTCCATTTCACAGCGTCAAGGAGTCATCACTTTAATTCCAAAAAAAGACGGATCATTACTAGAATTATAAATTTGGCGTCCAGCTACATTATTAAATGTGCACAGCGCACAGCACTAAAAAGAACTTCATTTCCAAGGACTAGCTAGAGCAACATTTTTACGGCTGCAGCAACCAAACAACAGGAACGGCCGGATTATATCATGGCGAATTTCAGTCCTGTTACCTCGGCTGCCAGGATAAACCATTTTAAACTGCGGCGTTTGCGATTACATGTCGAGAGATCTAAAAATATTATTTCAAGTTTGTTTAAGTTTGAGGAGAAGAGGAGTTGTCGTGGGATAGTTTTCTTTCATTCATGGATCAAACCTTCTCCTGAATGATCGAATGCGGAAACTTTCTCTTTAAACATAATAATGATTCACTCCTCTATTTTTAGAATGCATTCTTACGACCGGAAGAATTATTAATAAACATCTCGACAGGACTACATGAGGAATACAGTGCTTTCCTATCGCTGCAACATCTTATTGAGTATCGTGTTAATTATTGTAATATATGAGGGAATAGTTTATGCAAGAAGAAACAAACTATAAACAGACTGACCCGCCAGATGGCAAAGGTACCCGGGGAGGAGCAAAGAAGAGCACAGATGGGTGACGTGCAACAGATATTTTCTTTTCGACCAATCACATTTACAGATATTCTGATAAGTGTTCTTAAACTACTTCAGAATATAAACTTTGACATATTTTAAGGTGTGCCACTGGCATGGTGTGCTATATTTTAGATAGTCGCGTTCGGTTGGCTTTTCATTGGCTTCTATTCGTCCAAGGCAGCACCACTGCACCTCATTGGTACTGGAGACCACTGACTCCAAAGATCTGAGCGGAAAAAGGGAAGCAAAATGTCGAATTTTCAGTATTTAATGATTGCTATGTTTCTAATTTTCTTGCCAATGGGTAAGTCTAAACCTCGTGTTAGTTTATTTGCATTACTTTGAAACGTTTTGAATTTCTTCATTGAGATTTATCTCACTTGGTTGTCTTTCATCATCACTGCGGTTGGACCTCGTGGCATAGTGAATATGTATTCCTAGCTCTTTTGCTTTCACTAGTAAACAAATTTAAAATGTGTCATTATTGTCTATTTGGCCCCAGTATTCAGATGTTCTTGTTGACTGCTGCATGCCCAATTTCTGAACTCGTGGCGATGGCCACGAAAGAAATTCAAAGTGCTATATATTTGCGTTATTTCTTTAAAAATATCATCACAGGCTGTCTTTAGGCTGAAGTTAAATGTTTCAAATATTTAGTCGTCTAAGCCAGGACGAGGAATAAATGAACAGTAATGACCATGGTAGTTATTTGGCCAAATTGAAGCAAACCGTTAAATAAACCTATTTGTTAAGGATATTAGCCTTGTTATTTAATTTCAAGCGAGCTGAAAACAGGTTTAAGTTTAACCGCAGTGAAACGAGTCATTCAGCTCCGCATGTAGTAACTCCCTGCTTCACGAGTAAAGGCTGAGTAATGCGCAAAAGCTAGTTCAAGCTCTAAATCTGTTGTTATCATTTTCTGCTGTTATTTGAGACGCTAAATGTCTGTTCAGTGCTATTTTTTTTAATTTTTGGTAGTGTACGAGTTGAAAAAACCATAATGGAACTCCGTATGGAGAATGACTCGGTAACATACAATGAAGACAATATTTTGGAAGCTATTGAAAATTACTATAAAATATTGTATACATTTATAACCAACACCCACGATAATGATGTTAATGACTTCATTGAACATTTGGGTATACCTAAACTCACGAATGAGGAGAGAGACAGAATTGAAGATTCACTAACTCTTGAGGAATACAAAACTGTATTAGAGACTTTCCAGGCCAACAAAACTCCGGGGTAAGATGGATTCACCGTTGAATTCTATAAGTTTTTTATCTGATTATTGGGAGAAGTTCTTGTTGCGAGTTTCAATGTATGATGCAAACGAACTCTCCATTTCCCAACGTCAAGGAGTCATCACTTTAATTCCAAAAAAAGACGGATCATTATTAGAATTATCAAATTGGCGTCCAGTTACATTATTAATTGTAGATTGTAAGGTGGCAACCAAGGCCATAGCCAAACGAATAGAATCGTCACTTCCAAATCTGGTGCAGGGTTCAAGGCAGATATTAGGGCGGGCAAAACATCAGATTAATTATGGATGTCATGGAGCATAGAAAGTCGCAAAACATATTCGGTATCTTGGTTTCGCTGGATTTCCAGAAAGCCTAAGAAGTCTAATTCTGATTTTTTTTAAATAGTGCTAGTCTTATAAAACTAGAAAAGCTCTGTAACTAGGATATGGGTTTATATGGATTACTCATGAAGCTCATACGTGCAGACAATCGCAGCGATTTTTAACCGTTTTAATTTGACAAAAAATTACTCCCGTGATTCTCTCCTTTTTCTTTTCAGAAATAATACCATTTTTAAATCGTGAATGCGCTTGCGCAATAAACGACTTTTAGTTGTGTGCTGTAAATAAGGTGAAAATTTCGTTTAAACTCCCAAGGGACTCTCTTTGTAACCTGGTAATGATCATTATATTAAGTTTACATTAAACTTGCACAACACAATTTGCGTATGCCCTGTCTTTGATTATAAGGTATGATCGCCACACATGGTTCGCTTTGTTATGTCGAATGATTTCTTCGTGTTTTGCTATCGTGTAGTGTTTTTTAAGCGAGTGTTTTGACCTCAGTGACATACATTATTCATACATATCGTCTCTTTTAAAGTGGAGAGTCCGCATTGAGGGCATAGGCCGTTGCCTGTTGCTCATCTTGCAGAGTTTTTCAAACTATGATTGTCAAAGTCGACTGACAACCGAGGTGAGAAATTCTTGACTCTTGCCAAAAACAGCTGATCATCAGCTGTTGGAAATAAATGAATTCTTGGAAGGGAATTGCGTCACTTGCTAGCAACAACAAGTTCAGTGTAAAAACATGTTTCTGTCTAATTTGACATCGTTGTCTTTTTCACTGGTGTATTTTTGCAGACATGTTTGGAGATATCTTATCTTGTCGTGAACAAGTTCTTTCAGGCTAATTTGTTTATATTTTTCTCTATTCTTTGAGCTTTATTGATTCGGCTTTGATGCTAACATTAATGGTTAAATAGGTGAAGTTTTTATTTTCTGGTATTGTTTTGATAGCTTAAAACATTATTTTAGCCATAAATTTCTAATTGTCTCCTAATATTTTTCTCAGTGATTTCCCGTGAGTGTTTCCACTGCCTGAGTTATGACTCCTGGAAAGACTGTGAGGAGAAAACATACAACGTCACATGCGAAACTTATCAGCCGTGCGTTAAATTCAGCAGTAACGGCTCCACTGAAGATGTTTATCTTAAAGGCTGCTCGGCAACCTGCAATGTATCAGACGTCCCAGTCAGCAAATACATCAAAAATCTCACACCTAGCTGGGGCTGGTTCCAATAACAGAAGGGGTCATGCATTAAACTCTCTGTAAGCCATTTTTGCCTTTCAAGAAAAAATTCCTGCCAAAGGCAGGGAGCCTGGTGTCAAGTGCAATTTGGAATGCTGTTACTCAGATTACTGCAACAACGCACCTGGTCGTATGGTCAGCGGTCTTCTTTTTATGGTTGCCACTGGCGTCATCAACTTGTTCATTTGTTAGATTATTTTTAACTTGTGGACTTGCTTGCATGTAATGTTGATTAATAGGCAATTTGTAGGAACACTTAAAGTACTGTAAGCGCTTAGTAAATTATCAATTTATATATATAAAGATTGTAAGTTAAACTGAGAAACACCCGTTTTGCAAAAGATGCAAGCCCTTTGCTTGAGAGCAATGTTAAAAAGTGCTATTTAGGCTCATTGATCTGCAGAGCTGGACTGATAAAAGGTTTTTAAAACATGTAAAAACATGCGATATATAATGTCAAAATAAAAAAAGAATTTATTTTCTTACTTCGCAGTCCAATCAACCTTGCTGTCTGTTAAAATATCAAATACTTCAAGCATCTCAGGCCAACCTCGGACTGGTTATCGTGTTCCAATAACAGAAGGGGTCATGCATTAACTCTCTGTCAGCCATTTTTTTCTTTCAAGAGAAAATTTCCGCGAAAAACAAAATAATTTTATTCGACACTCTGCAGGCTGCAAATCAAACCCTGTTTCCTTGAGACAAAGCTGTAATAATATCCCACTGAGCCTTATTTCAGGCGAAAACAGCTGAAAATCCTCTGTCAACTTGACCCTTTGATTTTTAGATGACACAATTCATATCTTTACGCACAGCGCCAGAAGTACACAATTCCCGAAGTCTATACATCAAGGTATTGGGCCGCGTGATGTCTTTTAGCGAGAAATTAAAATGGCGTGTGGTCTTGTCTAAGCAATTTTCGTGAGTTCATGCTTTAGCGTGCACTCTCTATTTTTTGTGAACTGACGGGATGTTTCGAGAACCCGACAAAAGGGTAAGTGTTACTCCAGTCGATTGCCGAGGACAGGGGCCGGGAATAGAAACTCTCTTTGTGAAAGAACTTTAAGATTGCGACATTGCATTCAGTCTCACCCATGCAACCGTGTATTGGTGTAGCACCTCACTAGTACCATAAGTATTTATAATTCTACGTGATTGTTCATAGTTCATTCAGTAAAAAAATCTGACTATGAATATATACATACAGAATACGCTGACTTTATTGTTTGCCGGAAACCAAAGTCACAATAAGGGGGAAGCAAAACCGAAGGCCTCCCCCCTGATGCGGCTTAATGTTGGGAAGGTGGGTATAAAAATTTAAAGTGGCTATTCTGAGATCTACTTAATTATGATAAAATCTCGTGTACCGTCCGCACTTGGTTGACAAATTTTGTTTGGTGCTACCAAAAATTCGACAAAGTTTGTCTCTACCAAATTTTCAGTTTTGTTATCGTGTACGCACTTGAAAACAACCAAATTATTCCATAACAACAGAGTGCCAATCACCTTGAAATCGAAGACGGATAAACTCTTTGAAAAGCGAGACAAAATCTTTTGGATTGACGTATTCCTTCCTCTAACGGCGCGCAAATTGAAAAGATTGAAAAATGTGCCAGTTTTGACGTTTGAAAAAAGTTTATAACCAACAAACGCGGATGACCAAGCCCCAGGATCGTATAATGATATCATATGGGCGGGACGAGAGTCGTCCTCTGATTTGGGTAGGAGATTTGATTTTCGAAAGAAAGTGTACATGCTAAACCAAGAACCCAATTAACATCACTGCCCAGAATCCTGAGTCAAATTTGTGCTGTAAGCTGGGGGTGAATGCGCATAAGTATCTCCGGGCAGTTTTTGTGTCTTGTGCAAAGCTGGCAATCACAATGCTTTTCACCTTATTCCAAAATGGCTGCCATCTTCTGATCTTAATATTTTTTGTTGGAATTCTTTTACGCTCAAACATCAAAAGAATATTTTATCTTGAACGAGGCAACAAGGGCAATTTGTATGTGCATAAATAAGCGGCCATTTTGGAATGAGGTGTATAACGCTAAAATTTTGGATATGGGATTTATCATATAAGGCAAATTATGACGCCATACTAAAACTTTAAGAGTTTCATTGAGGTTTCTCCCTCGTGACATTGTACATGACGTATTGCGAAAATCCTGTGCAGGCTAATAGTCGGGCGATAACTATCGGAACAAATCGAATCTATGTGCTTTCAACGAAGCAAGCTTCGATTATTTCGTCAACACCATGTGCTTTCGACGAAGCAAGCTTGACGAATCTATGCCCAACAGCTGTTTATTGAGCGACTATCTGGGTCAGCTTTTTGTTTCTTACTTCGCGCTGTCTAACACCCCATTCACACCAACAAAACTTGTTTAGTTAAACCAAAATGAAAATAAACAACAGAAGACTGAAAGACTGGATTTTATATAGGTTTTAAGTAAGTTCTAATATGTTCTTTCATTGTGCCAAATTTGAAGTCAACAATCATCAATTAGTAACTTTTATGAACAAAACAATTTTAAACTGTGTTTAACTAATCAGCTTTTAAACGTGTTTAAGCTTTGGTGTGAATCGGGAATAAGTATACGATAGCTTTCGAAGTATTGAAGTATTCATACGAATACGAATTATAGCTTTACCTTGAAGTTTGTCAAAAATACTCTGCTGTCCGTCGTATTTTTAACTCCCTCATTCGTGTTTGGAAATGTGATTAAACACTGTCTCTCGCTTGACATGTTTCGAAATTGTATGGTCTAAAATTGCAGCACGTAAATAACAGCAAGTGAAACGAAAAAGAAGCTGTCTAGTACTGAACAATCCGTTAAGAGTAAAACGTTGCAGGAACGTTTTTCCTTGAATAGGGTCAGGGGTCAGGGTTTAAGAACCTTAGCGGCATGCGCACACACCTATCGGAAATTTAAAGTGGCACCCCCTCCCCCTCCATGGTGATATATCGATAAGGGATATTTGCTCCGACTAAACTAAGTAAAATAACTGAGGGAAGCATGGAATATCTCACTCTTTGGGTGTTTGTGAGCATTTTCAATATCATCAAAAGAGGTATGACGGCAACATTTTATTCACCTGCTAATACATCTCACTAAAATAACAGCCTAGCGAGACTCCTTTTAAACTGAAAAAAAAAACAGCAATAATATAAGCCAAGGCCTTTCAGAAAAACTGTTGTTAAGAAATGTAAGCGCGGGAACAAAGTATCTGCGCCAGCTGATTTGAAATAGTGAGCATTAAACGTGTCACGGGATGATCATGAACAGTCAGTAGCCTGCTAACAGACTCTTCAGTTGGGAAGTTTGGGGACACATTTAGGTGTGCGAAGCGAACCAAATTCAGTCTGCGAATTGAGTGAGCAGAGCGTTCTTTCTCCCCACGCCACGCTCGGAGTCGGCTTGCTTAACTCCCTAAAAGTTTCTTCAGCTTAAGCCCCACTGGGTAGCCTGTTAGCGTGCTAAAGAGTGAGTGAAACTGCAGTTGACGAAGAAATAAAAATTTGGCAAGCTGAAAAACTAACTGTTCTGTACAGGTGTGCCTCTTACTTATATTTTTATTCACGAATGAACTGATTTTGCCCATTCGAATATGTTGGCTAAAACAAATTCGCTAAAACAAGTTTCACTAACTCAAAAGTTCTTAGCTTGTTCTCTTTAGGGGTCTATATATTTATCACGGCTGAGAAGTTCCTTTAATTCATAATTTTTTCTTTCAGCAGGTCTTGCTGGAATAAAAGTTTACTTAAGAAAATAATTATTTGCTTCGTGCGCTCCCATTAAATGTCGTAAAAGAGCCCAGATATTTAGGGGTGGATGTGTACTAAAACCCTTCAGTCGTCAATGGGTTAAAACGAATCCCTAAGAGAAATGGTACATACATGGTGAACGAAAACGAAAAGAGAAAATGGTAAAAGAAAGTTACTCCCTCCCCCTTTTCGACCCTATCCCCCGCCCTTTGGTCGAACGCATTCCTTTTATCCATGATTACAACTTGCTAGTTTAACAAATAGACGTGAGCGTGTCATGGTACCTCCTGCAATCGACCATGAATTTCTTCATCACATTGTCAAATTTGGTGTAGACTCACGAGGCTGTACCTAGTGATATAATTTGGTTTTATCAACTGGGTTGATAATAGGCACTTTACGCAACGACGACGGGAGACTGTCACCACGGCGTTCGCGCCAAAATTAGGTCATGCGCATGCGTAATCGTGAACGCCTTCATGCGTGAAGGCCGTCGTGCTCCCGTCCACGACTTCAGTTCGCCTGTTTTCACGTCGACTAGTGAACGTTGATTAACTGGTGTTTTAAAAGGTGAGTATATAGGTTGAAGTATGTTATTTTCGATTAATTTAGCGCTCCATCGACATTTCTTTTCATCTTTTTTTAAGCTGATGGATTTGCAGCCTATTTTGACCGGATTGAGCTATATTTTTCTTCATTTTGTTTACAGTACTCTGAAAGCACGCGGGCGGACTCTTCGAAGATTCTCCGAAGATCTTCAAACGTAAGTTAAACGATTTTAAACCCATGAAACGTTCGTATTTTTTCCTATAATTAAGCTTAGTGAAGGTGAAAGCTGTTGTATATTCGGTGTTTGTTTTATAAGGCTACACGTTTAATGCTTTCTTGCAATTGTTTGGAAGCTAAACTTGATCAACCTTGCGATTTAAATTATCTCCATAGATGAATAGTGCAGCAGCAGCAGCTGAACCAGAAGTACAGCTGGTAGCAGCCACAAATTCAACGAAGAAGAAAAGGTGAGCCTTATGTCATCTTGTCACAACTAGTGTAACTGTAAATGTACTGATAAACATTGCGTTTTACACCAGCATCGTGTATCTATTTTCAGTAGATTATTCAGATTATTTGATTTACATATACATCCAGTGTGTTTTGTGCCAAACACACATAAACCCTGTTTATACGAGCAGGTTCGCGGCTAAAATAATACGTGGCTTATTTATCCACGGACTATTTTCTCTCTTATAAACGGCCCTATAGTTTGATTGCATCCCGGCTTATTCAGTATGTGTAATCAGGTGGTGAAACGTAATTTGTGAGAAACGTAATTTTTGAGCATAAAGCAAGAACAAGTTGGTCTTAACAGTGCGCATAGTAGGGAGTGTTCATTATTTACGGGGAGGGGGGCTGGCAAATGGGAAAGCGTAACGTTGAAAACTTTTTGGACCCCCCTCAACGATGAAGGAAAACTTTTTTCGCCTCCCCCATCATGAAAGTAAAAACTTTTCTGAACCCCCCCCCCCCCAAGAAGATGATCTTTCACTCTGTGAGAGTAAACTTCACTTCCCCCCCTCCCATTTGCCAGCCCCCGCCCCCCATAAATGATGAACACTCCCTTAGGGGATTTGCTGAATAGGTGTGGAGAAGAAAATTGCTTGTATATATGGTGATTAAAAATTATAGTGAGAGCACCCCACCTCCTCTCCCTCCCAGGGCTCATAACCGTGATTTTAGCCAGTATAAGGGTATATGGACAACGCTCTCCAATGCTGAGGTTTATTAAAACTAAATACCTTCCAATTCACTGTTTTACTTTTCATTCAGGGCATCGCCTATGACTTGGACGCCCGAAAAGGACGAAGCCCTCGGTAAGCAAATCATTCTAATGGAACCGTTTAGATTTCGACCAAGGACAAAAGAGAGTGGAAACACATGGTCGCAAGTTGCTGATGACTTAAAACAGATCAAGTCTCTTAACATGAACGTTGACCAGAGAGCTGTTCGAGAGCGTTACAAGATACTTAAGTCCCACTTCCTTCAAAAGATGAGAGAGGAGGAAAATGGTTCCGGCATAGCGCCTCCCGAACTGACCCCAGTTGAAGCAGCATTGGAGGAGATCATCGAGAAAGAAAAGGAGTTTGAGAAGAAGCACACCACTGAAGACTCGGATAAAAAGGAAAAGGTTGAGAAAGACAGGAAAACAGCCGAAGAGATGCGCCAGGAATCTCTAGAAACTTTCGCAGAAACCAAAAAGAGAAAGGCTTCAAATGGCGAAGAAAAGGAAACAGAAGGAGCGAAGTTTAAAAAAAACCGGCGTTCAGGTACAGATACGCTTGCGTATCCCAAAGATAAATCAGATCAAGAGTTGGTAGTAAAGAAGAAGGAGTTGGAAATGCAGAAACAAATGCAAGAAGAACAACTAAATGAGCAAAGAAACATGAGGCAACAACAGGCCGGCATGATAGAGGCTTTCAGCAGTATGCAGCAATCCATGCAGAGGCAACTGCAACAGCAAACGGAGCTGCAACAACAGCAGCAACAACAAAACAACCAGTTTATGATGATGATGATGCAGATGATGCAAAACATGAAAAACAGTTAGAAAATTGATTTAACTGGTTTTTTACTGACTGACAATGTTTTCGTCAGTAAAATGTTGTGTTAGAGCAAGGCAGTTGTTTCTCTATAGGTTTTATAAATTTGAGAAAAGTTTTGCAATTATACTTAGTTGAAAGTTGGTGGACACCCTTTCCTTTTATCAACGTTATTTGTAACACAAAAGCAAAAGTTCAATGTTTCTTTAATAGTTGTTTCCTCTCTTTATTATAACATTTTTAGCAATAAATGTCTGATGCTGACATGAAGTATATTGCCTTGGTTATTACAACAGCATCCCCTGGGGTACTCCCCTTTATAAGCTATAAAGGTATGTCCCCCAAATTAGTTTAGCCAGAGTGAACCGCTCCACACGCGAATCTCCCTTCTCTAACGGAGCGGTTACTCAGGCTAAACTAATTTGGGGGACATACCTATGGCTAAAATGAGATGAAGTTGATTACAACGTGTTCAAGGTCTGAAGGTAGACACACGGTCAGAATTTGTTTTTTGCTAGCTAGCTAGCTAGCCTGAAACATGGTATGAATTTCGTAGGGAAATTCATCTATTTTGGCCTGAAATGAGTAAGGGTTTAAAGAAATGGCCAATTAATTTTACAATTGTAAGCAGCAATAGGACTAACTAAACGCAACAACTGTTAAACACAGTTCAAAGTTTTTATCCAATACTCGATTTCACTGGAAATACGCTTCCAACGTAGGTGGATCCAAGCCAAAATACGACGATGTTATGGACTGGTAAAGACATGTGCGGGCATTCGTCAGCAGGGCACACACCATGTACATTTTGCCAACTGCACTTAAACGAATTTTCAAGTTCTTCTTGAAATCCATAAAAGCGAAGTAATTTATAATGTCTCCGAAAACCCACTCTACTGATGTTCTAACACTGCTCATTGCACTGTTGTATTCATTCTGTAGAGGGGTAATCCTGGCACCTTTGAATGGTCCTTGAAGGTGTATATTTAAGGGGTAAGCCGGATCCCCATATACACATAAGGGTTGACCAAGAGGGGAAAATGAGTGGCGTTGCAAATCGCCAAGTAAAGCAGACTCTACTAGCATACCACTGTCATGTCGTCTCCCTTCAACTGGACCATACAGGTTAGCTATCAATCCATTTGGGGCGGCAACGGACTGAAATTTTATGGCATGGACCCTCTTGTGTCCGTTGTAAAGAACTCTTTGGTTTTCCCCAGGCCTAGAAACTGGCCTAACCGTTCCATCGATAAAACCCCAACAGTTTTGAAGCGGAGCTCCTTTAGCATGAATTACATCGGCATAATTCTGAAGATTGGCCTGAGAAAGCCGTGGCTGGTTAAAACTTCGTAAACGGTGGTTTTGTGTTTGATAAATGAAGTTCATCATTTGGTTCGATATCATGCAAAGTCTTGCAAATCTTGGCAGCATATCCGAATATCTACATGGGTATGCAAATCGTTTAAGAAAAATACACAGAGCTTCAATTCCGTCCACAACAACACGATTATAGCATCTTATTTCATCTGGAACATGCATCACTTCAGCAAGACGGTAAACGTCGTTCTTGAGGAATCTGAATTCCGACTTGCATTCATCGTCCGTTAGCAGATCAAGGTCAAACTGGTCGTAGCTCCAATACGGTAGATCAAGGTTGTTTGACTTGTTTAAATCGTACAAAAGCAAAAATTCTTCATCGTTTATCAACTTATCACTGTGAGCAAAAAGCAAGATATCTCTAACTTCTCTTAGAGAAGGCATACCGCATATCAAGAGCAGGAATACAGGTTGTTAAATCATTAGTCGATCAAATATAAACACAAGACAAGTCAACGCGGGCCTCGTCGCCGATAAACTCGACATTTTCCCGCCGAAATGAGTGATTTGCATTTCGCGTCAAAACCAAGCGCCGTCCTAGAATCCATCGTTGCGTAACGCAACTCGACAGTCGACGGACTGAGTTTGTCGACCTAGTCACTTTCTGTCGCGAACCCCGTCGTGAAGCCATCCCGTCGTCGTTGCGTAAAGTCTCTAATGTCAATTGGCCACCGTAAAGAGATTCAAGAGCTGACGTTTCGAGCGTTAGCCCTTCGTCGGAGCGAATGGTGATGAGTGAATGAGTTCTAACCTGAGCACGCGATCTGGTCATGTGATACTGGTCAGCGGATACCTCGATTTGACAGCTGCCAATTGACCATAACATGGATGTCCTATACCAAAGATGTAAGCTGATAATTCAAAGGCGACAGACCACAATCATGTTGGCTCCTGTAATAAATATCTAATTGCCATAACCGTTCATCAGTAGGATGCCTAAAATGCTTGTAATTCCACAATTGGTTTCGGCTCCATTAAATCCTATACCAGTTGCAGAACATTTCAGGTGGAGCCACCCACGATGTGAGCACAGTTACTGACAAGAAAAAGTAATAAGGAAAACAACGAAAAATAAATTAAACCGTTAAATTGCGAACTAAGCATACACGTCAACTAAATAAACCAAACACGCGCACCACATACGAAAATACGCGCGCGCGCCTTCAAATCCAAATGAAGGACCCGGAAGCAGCGCGTATAAAAGAATTAGAGTTGCAAAGACGACTTAACAATTACAAACAAGCAAAGGATACGTTGTTGGTTCTCAATCACAAACCGCTGATCTCAATTCCCGAAGTGTAATGTCATATTTAACGCGAATGATTTCACCGTGGCGCTTGAAGAATTTATTAAACGATTTGAGAAGCGCAGTAGTGTTGAAGCCTTGGTGATGAAGACGTGAAGAAAGACTACGAAGCCTGTCTATAAAGTCCAATTTGGATGAGCAAATTCTAGCATATCGCACCAATTGAGATATGTAAACACCATAGGCCGGATTGGCTGGGATGTTGCTGTCCATATGAGGAAAGTTTACAATCCGGAATGAGAAGTCATCTCTCTTGTCGTAGACAAGGTAAGGTTGACAAGGTATTGACAAGGCATGGCTATCCCAATGGCCGCCATTTTGTGCGACGTCGTCGTAGGGCGCACGCGCCCGCGATCCATGCCAGTGGCCATGTCCATGAAAACTTGAATGCATGGTTCTCCTATTTCTATGCACGCACGATTGTCCTCCCTTTTAAGGACGTTCGCGCTAATTGTTTGTGCGCATCGTTACTGCGCACGGAATTCGTCATGCCACGTCATCCATCGAGCACGCGCGCTGAGGAAAAACAAATTAAAGGGCCAGAAGCCGTTTCGTAGCTTTGCTGGTAGTTTACTCTCTTAAATGGTCGGTGGCCCCTACTTTTTTTTTACATGGACTGATTTTAATTACAATTTTCGGAAAAATGAACAAAAAGTCAATGTGGGAAGTTTAAAAATTTTGAAGTTTTCTGCCCGGAGGGCATCGAATCCTGCCATCTTGTGGCTGTTAGGCGAGTGGAAATGTGGTCGCTAAATGCGAATTATTTTTCAAGGAACCACACCAATTGAATAAATTCACTTTATGGGTCCATTTAAACAACATTTCACAGAGATACGTTCATTTCAAAGATTTATTTGCACTATTTTTGTCCTTACAGACACTGTAGCCGTATTCGCTAACGAAGCGCGAGTTTTCAGATTTAGGGTGATCTTCTCGGCATGTTATCTTCAAAACGAAGTCGGTGAGCCCCAATTTTTTTGCATTTCTGAAATCAATTACTCATTATCTTACAGTGGTGAGAGTTTCAGAAAAAAATCAATGGTAGAAAAATTTTGCGCGAACGTCCTTAAGGTCTTGAAAAGCAGCTGAACGCCCTCGCCTAACGGCTCAGGCATCCACTAGAAGCTTTTCTAGACCTCGAGCGGGCATTATTTTCTTATAGAACATGGATGCCCATCTTCTAGTAGGTAAATGGAATGTAAAGAACGCAATTTGATCAGGCGCATCACGCGTATTTTGGACGTTGGATCACGTGAAACTCACGCATAACAGCAGTGCCGTGCAATATTCGCGTCCGGATTTTGCACCACGTGACCGATTGCTGCAAAAGGCCTATTCCTTGCGAATAAATGTTCATCCCCTGTGAAACTTTTATTTGATCTCTTTGTTGAAACAAATGTTCACCAAGCTGAAGAGACAAACTTTTAATGCCTCTCTTTTCACGACTGCACATTATGACATGCTTTCACGCTCACATGTTATAGGCCATTTCCAGTCCGTACTGCGCAGTCTCTGGATTTGTTTACATTGCTGTTTGCCTGATGTTTTTTTACCGAGTTTAAATAAAGCTACTTGACTTGACTTGACATTCTTTAATTTCTCTTGTTGCCTTTCCCAGTTCGCAGAACACTCGCATACACACCACGATGTATTTCCACTTCGGAGCTCATTTGACTCTCGCCTGAACATCGTCTTCCTCTGACTCCGAAATGTCTCGCATCGGTTCAAAAGAATTAAGGAGGTAAGTTTCTAAAGAAACTGTGGTGCTGCGTCGGTGGGAAGTATAACGATATAATTTGGTTTTATCAACTCGGTTGATAATGTCAATTGGCCACCGTAAAGAGATTCAAGAGCTGACGTTTCGAGCGTTAGCCCTTCGTCGGAGCGAATCTCGGCCATAATA
Organism: Blastomussa wellsi; assembly: GCA_947652115.1. NCBI lineage: Eukaryota > Metazoa > Cnidaria > Anthozoa > Scleractinia > Plerogyridae > Blastomussa > Blastomussa wellsi. The sequence continues at coordinate 31,800,175 of OX393562.1, forward strand.
CAAGCTTAATGCAGTTTTGACACTTGTAAGCTTTTTCACAAATTTATCGACTTGAAAAAATGCATGTGCACTGCGACAACACAACATGGCATAACCAATGCATTTGAATTGTCAATAATGATACCATAGCAACGCTGACGGAGTGCTCTCGAAAGAGCCCGACTGATGAAATTTCAGTCATCTTTGATCGCTGAAAAAGTCATAAAAATAAGGTTACTTCTCAGTACTTCTTCTCAGATACAACGATTAAGGGAATAACATGACTTTTGAGGGGATATTGTTTAGTTGCGCCCGCGTAGTGTCATTTGCGGCCCGAGCGCGAAGCGCAAGGGTCGCAAATGAGAACGAGGTATTGTTGTATTTCAGTTCGTTGTTAATATATCGAGAAGCTGCCGCAAATGACACTACAAGGCCGCAAATATAAAAGTCATTTTATTATCATTATTATCACATGAATATATAAGGCCAAATAACATCCTGATAATTAACAAATTTAGTAAAGTTTTCAAGAATACAAGTAAGAACTTACTTCGCGCTGAAAATGTTATAACTGTAAAAGCCGGACCGATATGTTTTGAACAGGCTGGTGTAGAACTTAGCGGATATAGCTACTGTGTCTCTGAAAATAATCGCCAATGAGTTAAGCACTGATGGATAATCATAATATTTAACGAACTTACATTTTACAGCTGATCGTCGGTGTAAAATTCCCGCAGTACTTCAGCCGAGCTAATTTTGCTCAAGCAGCACCTCATTGAAGCGGCAATACCATTGAGCGTTGAAATAATAGAGAACACTCCTAAATAAAGCCTCTAGCCCTGATAACAATGAAGTATATTGTTAAGGAGAACGAATGAAAAGATATGTTCATATGAGGTGCTGGACTACACAAAACAAAGCATGGCCATTGTTGTCAGCCATGACAAGAAACCAGCTTAAATTTGTATCTGTGGGCATGTCCAGTTTGTACCTATTAGAAAAAAAACATAAATAAATAAATAAAGTACTAACTAAAAAATTAGGCTTGTTTGCCCGCTCACAAATCACGTGAAGAAGGTCAATTGCGTGAGGCGCCGAGACAATTGCCTCACGGGATATTATTCGATCAACATGCGGAAGCTTACTCTCACTCCTCTATTTTTAGACTGCATTCTTTCGACCGGAAGAACTGTTAAAATCTGAACATGTTGCGTCTTGGTCTCGACTGGACTATGCACGGAATACAGTGTTTTCTTATCGCTGCAATATTTTTGTACACATGCATCTTTATGAGTATCGGCTTGGATTTTAATATTTGGTGTTAATTCTCATTATGGGCGAAAACATTATGCAAGAAGGAACAAACTACAGCCAGAGGGCAAAGCTACCCTGAGCAGAGAGTTCATAACTTCACCGGCGTTGACCAATCACATTTACCATTTTCTGACAACTATTGTTAAACCACTTCAGAAAAAGGTAAGCTTTGCAATTGACATATTTTAAGGTGTGCCATATTTTAGATACCGATGTTCGGTTGGCTTTTCATTCGCGTCTTTTTGTCCCAGCCAGCACCACTGCACCTCAGTACCAGAGACTACTGACTCAAAAGAAAGCGGAAAAAGCGAAGCAACATGTCGAATTTTACGATTTTGGTGATTGCTATGTTTCTAATTTTCTTGCCAATGGGTAAGTTTAAACTTCTTATTATGTATTGGCTTGATTTGCATTACTTTAAAACATGTTTTAAAAAGTTTTGAATGTCTACATCCAGATTTCCCTCGTTCGGTGGTCTTGCATCATCACTGCGGTTGGACCTCGTGGCATAGTGAATGGTGAAATTGCTTTTACTAGTGCTCTTTGCTCTAATTTTCAAAACTTTCAAGCGACTTCATTACTGCCTGTGTGGTATTTTCGCAGAACAAACATGAAATTAGTCCCAGCTGCATTCAGATTTTCTTGTTGACTGCTGCATGCCATTTGGAGGTGTCCTCGTCAGGGACGATGGTCACAAAAGAATTTCTAAATACTATATGAAAACTTTATTTAATTTCTTTAATAGGCCACTGCATTAAGGTCGTCTCGATTACAGTGTCGAGGCATAAATGATAAGCACAGTAACGATCATCATGATGGTGTCTCAGTTTGGCGAAACGGTAGCAAACCTTTGAAAAGAGTAGAGGGGGTAAGTTTCTAACGAAACTGTGGTGCTGCGTCGGTGGGAAGAATAAGGACAAAGCGACGTCGAGAATGGCCTTGTTATTTTGTTTTTAGCGAACTGAAAACGTATGTACATGTAACCGTGCACATAGCAAACCTTATCCAGCTCTGCATAGAGCTGAGTTTTGAGCCAGGCTGAGTCATGCGCAAAAGTTCGAGTTCTGTTGTTATCATTTGCTGATGTTATTTGAGACTCTACTTGTCCGTTCACTAAGAAGTCTAACTTTAAATAATTTTTCCAATAGTGCTACTTTTTTGTTTTTTTCGAGTTCGTGAAGTTAGTTTTCGTTCGAAGGCCATCGAATTTTTTCCGGTTTCTGACATTGCATGTACAGTATGTCGCCCTATTTCCCGGGCACCCCTATTTCCGGACACTTCGATACCGTATTTCGTCGAAACAATAAAACAAATCCGATCGATATGTTCCGAAGACTTATCAACTAGTCAGTTTTCGTTTGATACCTTCGTGGCCAAGCCACGCTCCGTTTAGGCAAGAACATTCAAGTTTTCAGTCGAGGTAGGTAAAATTTGTTTCTTCTTAAATGCGATTTTTAGCGCGCGTCGAATTACCTATTTACAGTTAAGCGGTCTGTTCCCGCAAAATGAGATACAGATTAAACTTTTTTTTGGACATAAGTAAAGCTTAAATGACTAGGTTTGTCAGCAATATAAGAATTTTCCGTTTTCAGCTTCGTATCTTCGAACTTGACCACAAAAGAGTTTACTTGCATTTTTGGTGAGGTGTGTCTATTTCCGGACACCTAAGTTGTTGAAAGGCAAGCATTTTTATAACTCCCTTTCGTAATTTCAACTTACCTGAAATTGGAAAAAATACTTGCGTGTTGGTTTCCGTGCATTCCAAGTCCAGTCCAGTATCGAAGAAAAATTAGTCGCCAGTCTTCCTCGTCTTACCGTGATACAAATCAAATATGTCGGCTTGAGTGGTTTCGAAATTTTGGATGACTTCTTCGCTAAATAGCCGAAAGACAAAGCTTTCGATTTCGGAAAAAAAGTAGTCTTTTAAATGAATGTTTCTTTATTCAACTTTTATAAGATTTATTTTGCCACGAGGGAGAAGAATGTTCCCAAGAAAAGCGGAGTATTTATCTCTAATGATCGTCGGAAATGGGGAATACACCTCGACGAGCTCTTTTCAAAATTACGAAAAATCCAAAGAGCTTCAGGCGATGAAACTTTACGACCTATTTACCAGATGTGGAAGCTAACTTGTGGCCGAATTTCAGCTTGTTTGTGTTGTTTTGAGGTAAGACATTACGGTTTTTGCAAAAAGTGTCCGGAAATAGGGCAACATACTGCACAGGAATTTCTCTTGAAAGTCACACATGCAGACAATCACAGCAAATTTTACCCGTTTTCATTTTTCAAAAAAAAATTACTCCCGTGATTCTCTCCTGTTGATTTCATTTTCAGAAATAATTTTGCCTTCTTTATTCGATTCAAAATAAACACAGTTACTAAACAGAAAGCGCTTAGTCGGAAACGTTATTTAATATCTTTTGTTCGTCCTCCAATTTGTAAGGCCCCCCGTGTAATAATTGACGACTTGTTCAGCATGGTTAAAGCAGCACTGCAGGCCATGCGTGCGGGTTCTGTCTGCCTCGTCCGTTTGTCCCTCTTAGCCGGCTGGGCCTGTGCACGAGGAACAAGTGGCTCTGGGGACACATGATTTGATTAGCTGAAATCAAACAAAGGAAGTCCGATCACATCTACCGTTTTAAACGTGCTAACGACAAACGGATATTAAAACGGGTGATGTGACTGGACTCCCTTTGTCAAAGGTGTCCCCAGAGCCACTTGTTTATCGTGCACAGGCCCAGCCGGCTAAGAGGGACAAGTGGCTCTGGGGACGAGAATGCCTCACCCGTATCCAATCACCATTAGGAGAGTTCTTGAACCTTACTTATAAATATCACATCCCGGCTGGGAGAGGCAGGTAGGACTGAACAATGCACGAGACCCTGAGAACAAGGAAGTGGTTCTTCTCGCTTTGGTGCGATGTAGAGCTTTCGTGATAACAACTGGCAGCCACAAATCTCTAATTTTCTCCTGTTTTTTTTATATTAATACAGTGATTTCCCTTGATTGTTATCAATGCCTGAGTTCGCAATCGTGGAAAGACTGCGATGACAAAAGATACAAGGTCACATGCTTAACTTCGCAGCGATGCATTAAAGTCAGCGGTCACAGCTCCAGCGAAGATGCTTATGGTAAAGGCTGCGCGGCAACCTGCTCTGCATCTGACATCCCAGTCTGCAGGGAGCCTGGTGTCAAGTGCAATTTGGACTGCTGTTCCTCAGATTACTGCAACAGCGCACCCGGTCGCACGGTCAGCGGTCTTCTTTTGATGGTTGCTACTGGCTTCATCTACTTGTTCATTGATTAGATTGTTTTAAAATTAATTGTGGACTTTCATGCGTGTAATGTTGTTTAATTGGCAATTTGTAGGAACACTCAAAATTATTATGAGTATGTTAAAATAACCACCCGTTTCACATTTAAAAGATGCCAACCCTTAATTGTTTGAGAGCAAATTTGAAAAAAAGTATTATTTAGGCTCGCTGATCTGTATCATTTGACTGATGAAATCTTTAATAGAAGCATGCGATCATGTAATGTGAAAATAAAATTTGATTTATTTTTTCGTTAATACTCTCACTTTCCAGCTAACCTTGCTGTTTGTTAAAATATCAAGTACTTTATGAATTTCAGACCAACCTGGGACTGGTTTTCGCGTTATTGAATAACAGAAGGAGTCAACCATTGACTCTCTGTTACAATGCAAAAATCGGTAGACTGATCCCCACGGCAAAGAGAAGAAATTAAAACAGAAATAGGAAATCACATTAAAACAAGTACAATATATTTGCCCGATATTACGATTTGAAAAACAACCCTTCTACGGGGGCTTAATGTAGCCTCCGTCGAGGTATCTAAAACTTGTCTCTTTTGTGGTTTCTATCTTGCCTCTCCCTCTCCGCCCATTCTCCTAGCCTTCTCTCGTTTTTATTTCCTTAGTTACCCCCACTACTGAATAATTAAACGACAAAGATAAAGGGATAGAGGGGGTAAGTTTCTAAAGAAACTGTGGTGCTGCGTCGGTGGGAAGTATAGCAATATAATTTGGTTTTATCGACCGGGTTGATAATGTAAATTGGCCACCTTAAAGAGATTCGAGAGCTGCCGTTTCGAGCGTTAGCCCTTCGTCGGATCATCAGCATGCAATTAACATGTTGTGACGTCCTTGATAAATTTTCTGTTTCTTTCTCGATAATGTTTTTAAGATTATTCTCCTAAGGACCATCCTGAGATCCCTTCATTAGAACAGATGAGCTCAGTGAATAGGCGCAGGCAAAAACAGATGTTCATGCAAACTCGTTATTCGTCCCTTTAATTATTATTCCAGCTGATTACAGAAAGCCGATCGTATTCAAAATAGGCCGTTTTATTCGACCATATGCCTCGTCTTATATTACAAATGAAGAATGGCTTAATTGCTTTGCGTTTAAATCCCACCCCATGAAAATTCTAAATCATCATCATCATCATCGTCAGCATCATCATCATCTTTTCTTTCTTTGAGGAGGCCCGGTACCTTAGCATAATATCCGTGGCTCCAAAGTCAACATGGCGGCAATGGAGGAACAAAATGTAGTTCGGTTTTTGCAAAGAGTAGCATAGAAACAAGCCGTTTTAAACGCAAACTGGCGTTTGAAAAACGGCGACTTACAGTTTAATAATCACAATTCAATTGGCATGATAAACAGTGCGAATGTACAAATAGTCCAGCAGATAAGTGAAAAAATTTGGCCAAATTGTGCCTTTAATGATAAAAGCGTGAAATTTGGCACAAAGTTAGAACACATCTTAAGAAACATTTTTAGATATAGGGCCATCGCAGGTTTGTCACGTGACCCCAGTTACGTCACCTTTCAAATGACGTCATTAATGGTAGTGCTTTTGGCCGTTTCTGAGATTTTCTTTTTTAAAAAAGGGGTAAAACCCAAGAGAAACTAAACATAAACATATCCCAAACTTCATAATAAAGTTCCAGACATGTGATGGCATAAAATAATTTGTTGCCATGGGAACCGATTCATTAAATAGCCTGCAGTTTTGGATATTAATTCTACAAAATAGTTGTCTTCTCAGTTGTTAAAAGTAAAATAAAACGTGACAGAAGATGGATATAAGCAATCTTTTTATGATATTCAATCCAATAATAATTATAACTATTATATATATCTCCGAATTTTTACATGAGGATATTCCGCAGCCCTTAAACAAAGTGTGGGCTAACTTAAAACGAAACTGCTGTCCAAAGTTTTACCTCAGTCGTTCAGAGGCAAAGGCGCGCAAGTCTTCAAATCATGTAAGTATGTAAGTTAATTTTAGTCAGTTTGAATTGCAGTTAGAATACTTTAAGCATATTTAATTTAGGCAGATTACGTTAAGTAACAGAAAGAGCCGAAAATAAACTTACAGAAAACAAATTTCACATTCGCTTTCGTCAACATGTTTTTTTTTTTAGCCCGGCCGAAAACTAATTAATACACGGATTACTGCACAGGTTTAGGAGAGGAGCACGATCCGCTGTCGATAGAAGATTGGTGCTCAAGCAACGCTGAGTTGTATCCACAATTCAAGTTCTGGTTGCTTATCCTACAGCTGGAATTGACCGTGCTATTGTTTGTAAGGGCAATAAGAGAGGCGGACTTTAAGCTTTATGTGGATGCACTCACCAAGATCGTGCCTTGGTTCTTTGCTTTAGACCACACACATTATGCTCGGTGGATCCCTGTTCATCTGCGGGACATGGTAACACTGAAAGAAGAACATCCCGAAGTTTTTGCAGAGTTCCTGAAAGGAAATTTCGTGGTCAAGAAAACCGCACACAGATTTTCTGCTATCGCCATTGATCAAGGCCACGAACAGAACAACGCTACAGTTAAAGATGATGGTGGAGCAGTAGGCCTCACTGAGAACCCTGCTGCACTGAGGCGGTGGATGGTTTCTGGACCGGAGATGGCTAGAGTTATTGGAGAGTTTGAGGTTTCAACGGAAAAAAGGAAGAAGGTGGATGTTCGCCATCACGAGGAGGCCAAACATGAGCAAAAGGCATTTAAACGAGATGTGAATAGCCTGGCCATCACCATAGAAGAAATGGGCAATCCGTTCACTGAGAACAGCAGCGATCTGCTTGTACTAGATAGCAGAGACATTGCCGATCCAGCGGTTATTAACACGATACGTCAAATTGAGAAAATTGGTGAAGAACAGTATGATACCTATGTCAAAGAGCGACTTGTCACTCAAACAAAGCCCATTTCAGATCCCATCAATAAGAACACTCTTCCTCTCTTTAGCCGGCCTCCAGTCCGAGAGAAGAGCAAGTCACAGCTGCAGCTGACCTCCCTTAAGAACGATTGCTTCTTATTTTCTCGTCTGTATATTGCATCACAAGTGCGTAATGGGAATTTGGATGAGTTTTTTGAACATGAAAACCAAGCATTTCCACCAGCATTATCCCAGAATGGCAAAATCAGAAGTGGTACAAAGTCAGATCTAGTCAAATGCTTGGAAGACTTGGTCTCCTCCAAAGAGAAGACCAGCAAACCTGATGTTGATGTCATTATCCTCGACGGCTCAGCAATTGTTAACATGCTACGACCTGGATATGCAAAAACATTCTCTGATTATGCAATGCAAGTGTTCCTGCCATACGTTGTATCTCAAATGCAGCATGCAAGCCGAGTAGACGTTGTCTGGGACGAGTACCACCCAGACAGTTTGAAATCAGAGACTAGAAGCAAGAGAGGAAAGGGAGTCAGAAGACGTGTAGAGCCTTCTACCGCAATTCCTGGGAGCTGGAAAGAGTTTCTACGCATTGATGAAAATAAGGTGGAGCTGTTCTCTTTCCTTGCAAACACCATAGTTGCATCCGTCGACAGCAGCAAGCAGATAATCAGCACACATCGCTCTGAGGTGCTTTGTAATCAATCCAGGGATCTCTCAAGGCTTTCTCCATGTACACATGAAGAAGCAGACACAAGGATCATTCTGCACCTGGAAGATGCCGTGAAAGAAGGAAAGACGAAAGTTTCCATCCGCACCGTTGACACTGATGTGGTAGTACTGGCAGTGTCATCTGCTAAGCGCCTTAGCAACACTGAAGTATGGATTGCTTTTGGTACCGGAAAAAGCTTCCGTTTTATAGCAGCGCATGAGATAGCCAGAGCTTTGGGTCCTGATCGCTGTAAGGCCTTGCCAGTGTTCCATGCTTTCACAGGCTGCGATACGGTGTCGTTTTTCGGAGGCAGGGGAAAAAGAACTGCATGGGACACATGGAAAGCCTACGATGACGTTACACCTGCATTTTGCTTTTTGGCGGCCACCCCAGAGTCTGTAGAAAGCGTTATCAAACCACTGGAGCGATTTGTGATCTTGCTGTACGACCGCACCAGTACTTTGGATTGTGTCAACCAGGCACGAAAACAGCTCTTTACCCAGAAGGGCAGATCAATAGAAGGTCTTCCCCCGACCAAGGCAGCCCTCATACTGCACACTAAGCGGGTAGCCTACCAGGCTGGTTACTGCTGGAGCCAAGTGATGATTGCAGCACCCGAGCTTCCACCTCCGAGTGATTGGGGCTGGACAAGGAAGGAACCAAGTGGTTGGGAAGTTCGCTGGACAACTCTGCCAGAAGCTACAAAGGCTTGTAGAGAACTTCTGCGATGTGGTTGTAAGAAAGGCTGCAGACGACAGTGCAAGTGTCAAAAGGCAGAACTCCAGTGTACTGCACTTTGTAAATGTGGTGGACTTTGTTCTGAGGACTAGTCAGAAAATACTGTACATTATTAGCTGTAATGATAGGCAGTTACAAACGACACTTTTCTCGGTCTTCCACACCTGCCACGTTTACAGTGGACTTAAATGATTCCATAGAACAGAAATTAAATCTGTTTATTGAACATGTACTACTGTGATTTAAACATCTTAAATATTATTACAATAAGTCGCGGTATCGATCCGCTTTCCATCAACATGTCGAAAATAATATTTTAAGTGAGTTTGTTTACGATGTCATAACAACGTTTTCGGGATATGCCATTAAAAAACAATTTTCGTTTTGTCAAAATGGAGGCCATAATGGAGGCTATAATGTTGCCATGGTAACGGAAATTAATGTCATGACAACGGAAAGTGGAGTTCAGACAGCTTTCGACCCTATTAATAGTAGGTGTGGTGTGATCAGGTAAACAGTTTGGACGAATTCATTAAAATTTGTGAAGGCCAAAATGGAGGCCATAATGGAGGCCATAATGTTGCCATGGTAACGTAAATTAAAGTCATGGCAACGGAAAGTGGCGTCAGACAGCTTTTGACCCTAATAATAGTAGGTGTGGTGTGATCAGGTGAACAGTTTGGACGAATTCATTAAAATTGTTTGAAAATGACTGGTAAAAAATATGGGGCCACGCCCCCTAATTTCAAAGTGACGTCACATTGGTCACGTGACCAGTCTGAGATGGCCCTATATCCAAAAATGCTCGGGTGAAGATGTTTAACAAGTGTGCCAAGTTTCATTCTTTTATCATAAAAGGCACATTTTTTCACTTATCTGCCGGACTAAAACAGCGATTGAGAAATCACGGCCGTAATTCGGCTGGAAATAACCAAATTGAATACTCGCCTTTTGGAGAACTTCAAGGCCTTTAATTCCACTGCTAATTTTTCCTTTCGGTTATTCCGGTTGGTGTGCAACTGTGTTGATTTTTTGAGAGCAAAACTGTCATGAGTTTCTTCGTCTCGCCGCACGATTTTCATTACCATGCCCGTGACCAGAGATAGGAAAATCCGGACCGCGCTAAGAACCAATCAGATTGCAGGATTCGTTACCGTGCCCTCCCGGAAAAAATTAAGTTTCTTTGTTTTAAGAAGTTAAATATTAATTTCCATTGTTGTAAAACATACTGAAAGTTTTGAGATAAAAAAGTATTTTTTGTGTGTTTACACTCGTAAAATACAAGAGCTGCCAAAACGTCTGCCAACTCACGCAACGACTCGACGCAACAAATTATATATGCAGACACTTACGACACTTCCGGTTTCGATCGGCTTTTCTCGCTACCAGAACACGCACAACACATCAGACTCAAAAAGAGTTCTCGAGGCCTTTACTTTTGTATTTAGATTTTTTTACGGCTAACGGTTAAAATTCTTTCATTTTTACGCCTAACGGCTAAATTTTTGGCCATTTTACGGCTAACGGTTAACCCCATTGAGACCCTCCCAGAAGCCACACAAAAGGTCACCTTTTTCCTAAAATTCTATGCATAAATTATGCAAATGAAGTTGTCAGTGAACTTTTATTATGGGATGTAATAAATTTCCGGTGGAAAAAGTTTTCAGTTTTTTAAAGCTTATTTATTATTCCTTTTAAGGCACAATGCTGTAAGTATTAGAGGAGATATTAAATTAATTGTAAAAGTCGTTGATTTTGCCTGGTTTTGGCCTGAAGAAAAAGAGTTAAACCGACAAAGACATAGGGACACTGCATCATGTGCCGTGAAGCCGTGAATAATTTGCATGCAATGTTGTGGCGTCCTTGATTATCTTTTTTTCTTTCTCGATATATAATATTTTTAAGATTATCCCTTTCATCACAACTGACAAATGAGCTCAGTAAATAGGCGCAGGCAAAAACAGATGTTCATTCAAACTCACCATTCGGCCATTCAGTCCACAATTTTCCTGCTGATTAGAGAGGTCGATCGTATGCATAACAAGCCGTTTTATTCGACCATATGCCTTTCTAAGTCATATTAAAAAAGAAGGATCGGTTAATTGATTTTTTTTTCTGTCAAGTGGTCGGCTTGCCATAATTTTGTTGAATTATAATGTTTCCAGAAGCTGTTTCTTCTTCCTTCGCGACTTTTTCACCAGCCATGCCATCCTCGACTTGCGGCGAGTTCCTTCTCTTGGAATTCTTAATATTCTTCGCCGTTTTCGTGACTGGGTTTGCAAGCAATGTTTTGTTCATTTTAGTAAGTTGTAAAGAGATGGTGAATGCCAAAGGCTGCCCAGTTAAGATCTACAATAATCATCTGGTGCACTACTCAATCGCAAATGTTATTCTGTTGATCAGTATGCCGCTCGATATCATCAGTTTTACTTCAGGCGGCCACTGGTATTTCGGGGAGCATTTCTGCAGGTAAAAAGCAACGTTTTATGTTAAAGTTATTCTTCAGTTTAAATATGGACACCTCTTTTGACACAAAACGGCGAGTGTTTATAATTTTCGGTTAAGAGCGCCGTTTATACGGGCGCTTAGATGGATCCGAAGAAAACAACATTTTATTTAGTGAAGCTGTACGAGAAAATTTTTTCTTCATCATCTTTCGTTTTCTATTAGCTGTTCTCAAGTACGTTTCAAAACACTTGTATCGGTTGGCGGAAAAACTGCCCTTCAATCTTCATTAAAAACAAGGATCGAGGCACTTGCAAATTTTAAAAACTAATTTGTCTTGCTCGGTTTCATTCAAAGGAAATCTTTTCTTTGCAAGTGCGTGTACAAGTACATGGTCTTTAGTATTGCTACAAGTTAAATTTGTTACCAAACACTGGATTGAGAGAGTCTTGAACTCAATCATGTGTCGGGAACCCATCCGAACATTGCAAAAACTTGATTTTCCTTTTCTATCCAGACAAAGACTCGGTTTGCTGGTTTGTGGGTTCTTTGTTAATTAGTAATACACTTGAAAAATGGCTCAGTTCGGCTCATCCTCGGTGTAAAAACCTGCGAAACTCACGAGTGACGTAAAACAAAGAACGAACAAGACAACAAAGATCCTCCAAACAATACAGAACAGAAAGAACATAGATCAAAAACAAAGAAAACAGTCGCAGGTTTTTACACCGAGGTAAACCCCTCAGTTCTCTGATTGGAAAAGCAGATCTCCACGATATGCCGACGATTATCCGAGGAATTTAGAGGGTATCTGAAGTTCACCAGGTGCCTTCGAAAGAGATATATATTGCTCAAGAACACCCTAAGAGACCCGAAGCAGTTTCTAAAAATGCCTTATAGCCCTCCAAACAGTTTAGAAGATAACCGGCGATGCATGACCCTTACATTTTCCCAGAAAATCCAACGCGTAGTGTCATTTGCGGCCCGAGCGCGAAGCGCAAGGGTCGCAAATGACACTACAAGGCCGCAAATAAAAATGTATTTCTTTTAGTTGTTAATGAGCTTGTATTGTTAGCTACTCCCATAGGGGGGCAATCAGGCCCTTTATAAACCACTCCTTGTTAATATCACACCACTTGACGCCGAGCAGTTTACTCGAGGCTATTTTTTCATTCCACTTATTTTGTTATTTTCTTGGTTGTTTGTCATACGCTTATTTTCACTGTATTGTATTTTTTACTATTTATCACGACTCTTGTATTTAACACTATTCAGAATTTTCTAATAACTCGATAATTGCTGGCGGCTCCCTCCACTAACTGTTGTCTTTGCGTTATTACTTATAATAGAAATGTTTTCTATTCGGCTGAGCGAAGCGAAAGAGAATAGAAGTCATTTTATTATCATTATTATCACATGAATATATAAGGCCAAATAACATCCTGATAATTAACAAATTTAGTAAAGTTTTCAAGAATACAAGTAAGAACTTACTTCGCGCTGAAAATGTTATAATCCCACCCCATGAAAATTCTAAATCATCATCATCATCATCGTCAGCATCATCATCATCTTTTCTTTCTTTGAGGAGGCCCGGTACCTTAGCATAATATCCGTGGCTCCAAAGTCAACATGGCGGCAATGGAGGAACAAAATGTAGTTCGGTTTTTGCAAAGAGTAGCATAGAAACAAGCCGTTTTAAACGCAAACTGGCGTTTGAAAAACGGCGACTTACAGTTTAATAATCACAATTCAATTGGCATGATAAACAGTGCGAATGTACAAACAGCGATTGAGAAATCACGGCCGTAATTCGGCTGGAAATAACCAAATTGAATACTCGCCTTTTGGAGAACTTCAAGGCCTTTAATTCCACTGCTAATTTTTCCTTTCGGTTATTCCGGTTGGTGTGCAACTGTGTTGATTTTTTGAGAGCAAAACTGTCATGAGTTTCTTCGTCTCGCCGCACGATTTTCATTACCATGCCCGTGACCAGAGATAGGAAAATCCGGACCGCGCTAAGAACCAATCAGATTGCAGGATTCGTTACCGAGCCCTCCCGGAAAAAATTAAGTTTCTTTGTTTTAAGAAGTTAAATATTAATTTCCATTGTTGTAAAACATACTGAAAGTTTTGAGATAAAAAAGTATTTTTTGTGTGTTTACACTCGTAAAATACAAGAGCTGCCAAAACGTCTGCCAACTCACGCAACGACTCGACGCAACAAATTATATATGCAGACACTTACGACACTTCCGGTTTCGATCGGCTTTTCTCGCTACCAGAACACGCACAACACATCAGACTCAAAAAGAGTTCTCGAGGCCTTTACTTTTGTATTTAGATTTTTTTACGGCTAACGGTTAAAATTCTTTCATTTTTACGCCTAACGGCTAAATTTTTGGCCATTTTACGGCTAACGGTTAACCCCATTGAGACCCTCCCAGAAGCCACACAAAAGGTCACCTTTTTCCTAAAATTCTATGCATAAATTATGCAAATGAAGTTGTCAGTGAACTTTTATTATGGGATGTAATAAATTTCCGGTGGAAAAAGTTTTCAGTTTTTTAAAGCTTATTTATTATTCCTTTTAAGGCACAATGCTGTAAGTATTAGAGGAGATATTAAATTAATTGTAAAAGTCGTTGATTTTGCCTGGTTTTGGCCTGAAGAAAAAGAGTTAAACCGACAAAGACATAGGGACACTGCATCATGTGCCGTGAAGCCGTGAATAATTTGCATGCAATGTTGTGGCGTCCTTGATTATCTTTTTTTCTTTCTCGATATATAATATTTTTAAGATTATCCCTTTCATCACAACTGACAAATGAGCTCAGTAAATAGGCGCAGGCAAAAACAGATGTTCATTCAAACTCACCATTCGGCCATTCAGTCCACAATTTTCCTGCTGATTAGAGAGGTCGATCGTATGCATAACAAGCCGTTTTATTCGACCATATGCCTTTCTAAGTCATATTAAAAAAGAAGGATCGGTTAATTGATTTTTTTTCTGTCAAGTGGTCGGCTTGCCATAATTTTGTTGAATTCGATAATGTTTCCAGAAGCTGTTTCTTCTTCCGTTCGCGACTTTTTCACCAGCCATGCCATCCTCGACTTGCGGCGAGTTCCTTCTCTTGGAATTCTTGATATTCTTCGCCGTTTTCGTGACTGGGTTTGCAAGCAATGTTTTGTTCATTTTAGTAAGTTGTAAAGAGATGGTGAATGCCAAAGGCTGCCCAGTTAAGATCTACAATAATCATCTGGTGCACTACTCAATCGCAAATGTTATTCTGTTGATCAGTATGCCGCTCGATATCATCAGTTTTACTTCAGGCGGCTACTGGTATTTCGGGGAGCATTTCTGTAGGTAAAAAGCAACGTTTTATGTTAAAGTTATTCTTCAGTTTAAATATGAACACCTCTTTTGACCCAAAACCGCGAGTGTTTATAATTTTCGGTTAAGAGCGCCGTTTATACGGGCGCTTAGATGGATCCGAAGAAAACAACACTTTATTTAGTGAAGCTGTCCGAGAAAATGTTGAGAATTCTTCATCATCTTTCGTTTTCTTTTAGCTGTTCTCAAGTTTTAAAACACTTGTATCGGTTAGCGGAAAAACTGCCCTTCAATCTTCATTAAAAACAAGGATCGAGGCACTTGCAAATTTTAAAAACTAATTTGTCTTGCTCGGTTTCATTCAAAGGAAATCTTTTCTTTGCAAGTGCGTGTACAAGTACATGGTCTTTAGTATTGCTACAAGTTAAATTTGTTACCAAACACTGGATTGAGAGAGTCTTGAACTCAATCATGTGTCGGGAACCCATCCGAACATTGCAAAAACTTGATTTTCCTTTTCTATCCAGACAAAGACTCGGTTTGTTGGTTTGTTCGTTTTTTGTTAATTAGTAATACACTTGAAAAATGGCTCAGTTCGGCTCATCCTCGGTGTAAAAACCTGCGAAACTCACGAGTGACGTAAAACAAAGAACGAACAAGACAACAAAGATCCTCCAAACAATACAGAACAGAAAGAACATAGATCAAAAACAAAGAAAACAGTCGCAGGTTTTTACACTGAGGTAAACCCCTCAGTTCTCTGATTGGAAAAGCAGATCTCCACGATATGCCGGCGACGATTATCCGAGGAATTTAGAGGGTATCTGAAGTTCACCATGTGCCTTCGAAAGATATATATATTGCTCAAGAACACCCTAAGAGACCCGAAGCAGTTTCTAAAAATGCCTTATAGCCCTCCAAACAGTTTAGAAGATAACCGGCGATGCATGACCCTTCCATTTTCGCAGAAAATCCAACATAATCAGAAGGATTTTGAATACTTTAGAGAATTCTTCGAAGATATTTGGAAGAAATTAGCATGTCAATCGGATGTTTAGCCCGAAGAAGTGAATTTGAAATTCTCTTAAAATCGCTCTCATGTTTTCATTCTGCCGTGTTAAGATGTTGTTGCTGCGTTACGGACTTGATAAAACCCTTAAATGTATCTGCAGATTGCACTTTTTTGTTGAGCGAGCCATATACATTGCCATAGCAACCCACATCCTGAACATGATACGCGATGCTTTCGCACCATTTGGCTTCCCTAACTCTCCCTTCAGTTGGACAAGTACTTGGGTTATATCGCTGGTGTTCATGTGCCCCTTGTTATTCACCACCATGATTGAAAAGAGGCGTCAGGAATGCGTGCGATGCAAACTGATGGAGAACAGTTTGGGAAAGATGTGGATGTTTCAGTGGAGTGAACAACTGTACGTGTCGATTTTGCCACTGTTCGCGATTTGGTTTTACAGCAATAAGTACGGCGAGCATCCAGACTATGAAGCACTTGACAAAGCTGGTAAGAGAAAGGTCTTACTTTTGTCCAACCTCGTAACCAGGGCCTTTTCTTTGGTAATTTTAGAGGAACCCTGGTAACGACGTAACGATGAATAGGTCTTTTAGTGAATCTTTCCGATCTACCTTTACAGCGAACAGCCCACCGCTGACCGCTTTTAATGAGTTTGCTTTCATTCTACTTTCATTCGTGTAATCATTAACCAATCAGAAGCTGAAGACAGCTGCCAGTTAGGTTCTGACTGGATTAAATCTGCACGCAAGAATGTGAATTAATTAAAAGCAGTCAAAGTTTTGGACTTCTTGTTGTATGAGATGTTAACTGAAAATTTAAAATATTGCAACATGATATTTCTATTATTTAAAAGGAACTTGATTTGGTCTATTCCTACACTGACATGAGTGCATGGCTTTGAGCAAGAACCCTTCAACTGCTCCTCGTTACTCGATTATAGACTATGCGCCGAGCCCCTTTAAGCACCTATCAATGTAAATCCCGCGGGGAGGGGGGGGGGGGGGGAGTGCGGGCATAGGTGGGGGATTTGAACTGAGCTGAGATGTTTTGTTCAAATGCCCGGCCCCGGGGCAATTGTAGATGGTCAAAAGAGTCACTAAAAGTCAATAAAATGTTGCTAGAAAGGCCATTAAAACGGCCAAAAGCCCTACGGGACGATAACAAATGTCAAATCCCCCATCTATGCCCGCACTACCCGCGGGATTTACATTGATAGGCGCATTATTTAAACACGGTTAGTTATATTTATTTTTATTTGTTACAGTTTAAATGAGAGATTCTAGTAGTAGTCTGTACGATAACGTTGCTTACATGTTTGCTTAGCTCCATCCTTCCGGTTATTCTAATTCTGTTTACCAAATCAATTAGGTTATATAATGCCATTGTTTTCTGGGTCCCGAATAATGTATAAGAACTGACAAGTACCATAGTAAAGAGGTTCAAAAATTAAGCGAGAATTTTAATCCATTGCCAGATTTTGTGTGTTACTTAACGAAAGATATTTTTATTCTCAAGCCCCGGATGACGTTGGTAGTCAATTGAAGATGAATCTGCGCTCCATTTGCATCGCTCTCACAGCAACCATCTTTATCTCTACCAGTCCAGCTCGCCTTACTGAGATCGTGGGTGGAGACTTCAAAATGTGGCCTGGGCACCAGGTGATCTTTTCTTTTATCCCTCGGCTGCTGATTTATGGGCAGACCATAATATTTACTGGTGTGTGCACCTATTACTATCCGGGCTTTTACCAAGGAGCCAAGATTGCCGCAGGAAGACTGTGGAGCTGCCGCAAGATACCGGAAAAGATCGTCACTGGACAAGATAAAGAAACGAAAGGACTACTGCCATAACCAGTGGCGTCCCTGAATCTTTCAGAAGTCATACTCTGTCCTGTGAGGCGGGAGAAAAGTCATTCTTTTGTAAACAAATTACTTGCCAACAATATTTATTTAGCGCCACTAAGTAACGGTTAAAAGCAGTTGAAGAAGTTGTTAATTAGTGTGAAACGCAAGCATGCAAAACTGAGTACATGTAGCAATTATTACATCGTCATACCGAACAGTACACAATGAGGCGTTTCTAGAATGTCAGAGCAATTATCAATCAATATGTAAGGTAAGTCTGCTGTCGGGCCTAGTGGCCCATCAGGCCGGAGCTTATCCCCGGTTTCCGAAGCATGAAGCGACAGAGAGTATTTCTACTCCCCCCTGGATGGGATGCTAGTCCATCGCAGGGTTACCCCCCAGCAGTAAATTCGCCGGTACCCATTTGTACACCTGGGTGAAGAGAGGCACTGTGAGAGTAAAGTGTCTTGCCCAAGAACACAACGCAGTGCCCCGGCCAGGACTCGAACCCGGACCGTCCGATCCAGAGTCCAGCGCACTAACCATTAGGCCACTGCGCCTCCCACTACCTGTACCTGATTAAATTTATCACTTGAACTCTATATCTTGAGCCATATTCTTTGTATCATGACACGCGGAAAAGTAAAGAAGGCAAGGAGGGATGGGAAAAAGGGAGGGTTTCAACAGTTAATACAGACTGAATTGACCAGCTGATTGAGTCCCGGTGCAGAAGTTTTTTAATTTGCATCTTTCAGTTTCAAACGCGTGACTAAAGTCATTTGTTTGCTTCCGGGTCTGATTTGTTGTACGTAGAAGCAGGACGAGACTTCTTCTCTAGTCCGAAATAGAAGCTTGGGCCTTTCTCCACCGCGTGAAATATCACTGGTCCAACCTTTTGAACTTGTTGTTAAGCGCGCCCTGACACAGTTTCGATTCAGAGTACTGATTTCAGCCGGGAAAAATTACAATCGGTAATATAAAATTTCACATGTTCAGGCCCGTAGACAGGTTTTTTTTTCGGGAGAGTGCAATCCTACGAGGAGATGGACTGAACTAGCGCCGGAGGGGTGAGGCTTTAGCGGGGGTACATGCCCCTCCCCCGGGAAATTAGAAAATTAGGTTGTCTGAGACTGTATTTCGTGCGTTTCGAAGGCAGTATGATATGAAAACAGGCAGCCAAACCAAACTTGAAAACATAGATATTACTCAAACGGTATCATAAGCTTCATAGTCCTCTGTGGCTAAACACTCAACCCCGAATCCGAGAAAGAGTGAAACCCATCATCAAGAGGCACAATCATACCCCTAATACAGTATGCATGCAACGGTCGATCAAGTAGCATAATTATATGATACACAAACCTCACTGCAAGGCTGATACTACGTGAAAAAGTTGACTTTGCGAGACAACAATAGGACAGAAACCGATAAAGCAGGGCTGTAACCATGGACAGCTGCATGTTTTTTTCTTATTAGAACTCGTCAGAACGGTTAAGCAATTCTAAATGAAACCAGGTTGAATCAAATCCCTGAAGAAGTCGGGCCGCGCCCGACGAAATATTGGAAAAATATAGTAGTTAATCCCAACTGTACGGTCAGCCTTTCTGTATTCAGTTCTTTTAATAAGTTGTATTTGCTGATCAGATCCAACCAGGATCCGATGCCTTTGTGTTGTCCGTTGGCCCTTTCTGAAATCAGAAGACAGTGTTCATGTTATCTTCACATGCGAAGATATCACCGTTGCTATGGTTATGTAATATATCGCGCCTAGTTCGCAGCAAAAGTGAAAAGGTTTGGAAGTTCATTAGGGTTTATATATATTAAATAGATTACATGGCCGCTTGGAGATACGAAATTTGTTTTGTCGTGTTGAAACATATTTCACTCTTTCGCTGAGCTCACTCGTAAAATATCTTCCGACACTCGAAGATGATGTCCGCGCGGCCATGTAATATCCTCTATGTCTCACAAAGTAAACTTTAAGTAAAGTATCAGCCTTGCAGTGATGTTTGTGTTCCAGTTTATTTTTGGCTGACTAGGTCTCTTGCATATCCTACTATTCTTTTTTTTTTTCAGTTTGTAAATCGGGTGAACATGGCATTTGACTGACAGCCACCACCACGTGCAAAGACGATTAACCAATCAGTTTGCAGGTGTTAAAATTATTCCATGACTTTATGACATGTTTTTATGCGTGCCGCGCTGACATATTTTACCTTTTGATATTGAGGCCTTCCGGCGTTGAATCACCTGTTTCGTGTCCTCCAATCTCTCGTTCAATTTTCCCAGCTCCATTTTACCGTCGTTGTCTGGAAAGACAAAGCAGCATGTCGAAGTGGCAGAGAATAGCAATTCCTGTGATTATCATTTTCCTTCCAATTAGTAAGTATGAACTTGATACTCTAAGAGCGAAAGCTCCAAATAACATTAGAAAACGACTTGGATGAACAACGAATATCAAATATCAACTATCAAATATCAAATATCAACACCGACCTTCGGTGCCGGGCAGACACGGAGTGCCAGTCAAGTTCGAGTAAGTTAATATTTGCCTTTCAGAATCACTGCAAACATGTCACTTGCATATATGTGCAAATAAGCCACTGCTGTTTGCAAAGTAGTCTCTTGCGTGGATAAATATTGAGCATTCCTTTTGCGCAAAGTAGTGGAACATGTTGAATAACAACATGTTTGAATCAAACCAGAGGTTCTTAGCAACCGAAAACAGACCTCGGATCCCGCTGAGATAGAGGAGTTTTACTCCTCTATCTCAGCGGGAAGCACACCAGCTTACAGCATTCCATTGTAACACTATCCCTGCTATGGTCATTTCTGTTCCACTGTATGTGTCAACTTTATCGCAAATGTGTCATAATCCTGAGGCGTGAAAGTTCATTTTGCGTGTGCTTCTAATTAAAAATTCTATTTTTGTCTTCAAAGTGCTAAGAGAACCTTAAGACATTTTGCTGCGGCCAAGTAATTACCTGGATGTGGAAATTACTATTTATGGTAATTCCTTTGTAGTTTTGGCGTACGAGAGATATATTCTGGAGTGGTTTCTGAGTAGTTTGTCGTAACGGAGACTGGTTCTTTTAGTCTCTATGTAGACGGGGATATCACATATTTAATTTGGCGCTATATTTTCGACTTTCAGTATAGGACGCAGCTGCAGCTATTATTATTCCCAAGACGTAAATACCGTAAAAAATTACAGTCGAAAGCTAGATGGATTTGTACGTTCTACGTGTGTTGTTCTAAGGGTGTGTATTTCTTTGGAGAATAAAGCTGAACACTATGTTACTGTTTCTATTACAGTAACTGTATTATTTGGCACTTTGGATAATGAAGCTCGATCGCTATATTAAAAATAATCACAGAACGATAACAAAAACCAAAATTCGCCTGACTTCCGGGATTTGTTAACTTTTTGCTTGCAAGAACAGTTAAAGATGGAATTGCTACATAGGAATTTAGCCGTTTTAATTTTTTTGAAACGCAAATATGAATTCGTGAAAAAGTGATGAAAACATTACGGGATAATGATACGCTGAACTTCGTAAGACGAATAGATGTAAAACTTTTTTTCATTCAAAAGAAATTCACCAAAGTGTCGTTATGCGTGAACATGGACTTTTCTGATCTGCCACGCGCCATGCGAGAACTTACAAGTATCCGCTCCTTTGTAGTGTGCGTATGTGTGGTTCATGGGGTATGATCTATTGGCTGTAGTTCAATTGGAACTTGCCGTCGTGTGAATATAATCAAGCCGTCACATCACATCACAAGTTTTCATTTCGATCGCGCCACGAGAAATGTTTTAGTTCACCTGTCTAAACACCGCTAACTGAAGTACCCCTCAATGTTCTCAATTCCCCAGGCTTGTTGATGTAATAAGTCAACCTTGAACAGAACTGTATGCTCGAAACTTCTAGTTCCAAAGTTCTTAAGATATAATCTTTCAAACTGTTTTTTTAGTTTTACCGCGTTTCTTCTTTGCCTTGACAATGGAAATCGAGGAGAGGTCTTGTTATAAAAAAACAGCGATAAATAAAATCCAGGTTTATGGCCAAAAGCAGTCATTCGAATAGCCGTTATGGGGGGATATTAAGGCAATAATAATATACGGTGGCATATCAGTACTAGAGAGCCATCTTCCAAGTTTCCTTTACTGTTTAATAGGTTTTGCTTTTCATTTAACACACCCGGTTCTGGCAGAAATACCCAACTAATACTCCACGAATTTGAGATGGCAGATTGATGATGAGGCGATTGATTATTGAAAAACAACCACGAAGTTTCAGTAAATCTTGCTAATTTTATTTCGCCGACCATAATTTTGGCCCAGGGTGGGGGTGGGGTGTTTACTCCCATATATGGGCAATATAGGTATGTGTCGCGGTATAGGGTGTGGTTTTTCGAGGTTCCCGTTCCTTAACTGGGGTATCATTTTTGCTTCTTTTGGCGGTGTGATCCTTAGATAGGGTACCTGAATTGTATTATTTGGCCATTTTACAATTTGCAGTGTGTAAACAACTCGCTAAACGAAAAGGAAACAGTCTGTCAACCTGAAAACGTTACGGGAAAGGATGTAATTTTTCGGGTTTGGTCCTTAAATAGGGTATCCTCTTATTAATTTAAAAGTCCCAAGAATAAAAAACGTCACAACTTCCGCTTCCAATAACCTGGCCATATGTTGGCTGTCTGGGCATTACGAATCTTTTAAAGGTTTTAAGCATTCGCCAGTCCCTCAAATTGTGCCGGTACGTGTTCCTGCCATATGTTTGTCCTGGGGAGGGGGGGGGGGGGTACTCTCATATATGGGCTATATGGGTATGTGCCGCGGGATAGGGTATGCTTTCTTTATTGTTAACAAGGGTCAGGGTTTAAGAACCTACGCGGCACACACCTATCCGAAATTTAGGGATGTTGGTTTTCTAGGCATTCCGAATCTTTCAAAGGTTTTAAGCATTCGGCAGTCACTCTGTTGTGTCGGAGAGTGTTCCCCAATCTCTCACAAACGTCCCTGACTCCTTCAGTTGATTGTAGTCCTATAACATCACATAAAATAATATTGTGTTACAATAACGTATAAGAAAATCCATACAGTGGAAATTACAAAGAGATTATTTAGCAGATATTTTTATTTCTTGTGAATAACAGAACAGGGGCGGATCCAGTATATCCTGTGTAGCTAGCTAGAATGCTAGATTCAGGATTTTTCTTAGCAGGGGGAGTGCACCACTAAAGAATGAAAATAATATCTGATGGGTGAGGCAAACAAACACAGTCTTGCAGAATACTAGTAAAGTTAGAAAGCCAGAGGTCATCATGGGAAGGGGGGGAGTAGCCACCTGGCACTTCACTACACCCCCGTAGAATTTCACTGATAATTTCTAATTTTAATACAGCACAACCAGTAATTGAGAAGCACCTGACCACAACCGTCACCTGTGTAGAATGTTCAATACTTACATCATCTCTCCGCATGAACAATCTCCAAAACTTGCTCATCCTATATATTTGAGAAGAACTCAGGTGTACTATGATGCCAGGACTTCAACATGGATGAACCAGAAAGGATATATAACACTTGCCTAAACTTTAACATAATGTGCGACACAAAACCGAATTCATGTTATATATCCCAGAAGTACTCAGGCATACTCTGATGCCAGGACTCCAACCTGGATGAACCAGAAAGGATATATCACACTTGCCTAAACTTCAATATAATGTGTGATGCAAAACCTAAATCATGTTATATATCCCAGAAGTACTCAGGCATACTATGATGCCAGGACTCCAACCTGGATGAACCAGAAAGGATATATAACACTTGCCTAAACTTCAATATAATGTGTGACGCAAAACCTAAATCATGTTATATATCCCAGAAGTACTCAGGCATACTATGATGCCAGGACTCCAACCTGGATGAACCAGAAAGGACACATAACACTTGCCTAAACTTCAACATAATGTGCGGCACAAAACCTAATTCATGTCATATATCCCAGAAGTACTCAGGCATACTATGATGCCAGGACTCCAACCTGGATGAACCAGAAAGGATATATAACACTTGCCTAAACTTCAAAATAATGTGCGACGCAAAACCTAATTCATGTTATATATCCCAGAAGTACTCAGGCATACTATGATGCCAGGACTCCAACCTGGATGAACCAGAAAGGATATATAACACTTGCCTAAACTTCAATATAATGTGTGACACAAAACCGAATTCATGTTATATATCCCAGAAGTACTCAGGCATACTATGACGCCAGGACTCCAACCTGGGTGAACCAGAAAGGATATATAACACTTGCCTAAACTTCAATATAATGTGTGACACAAAACCTAATTCATGTTATATATCCCAGAAGCACTCAGGCATACTATGATGCCAGGACTCCAACCTGGGTGAACCAGAAAGGATATATAGCACATGCCTAAACTTCAATATAATGCGTGATGCAAAACCTAAAACATGTTATATATCCCAGAAGTACTCAGGCATACTATGATGCCAGGACTCCAACCTGGATGAACCAGAAAGGATATATAACACTTGCCTAAACTTCAAAATAATGTGCAATGCAAAACCTAATTCATGTTATATATCCCAGAAGCATTCAGGCATACTATGAGGACAGAACTCCAACCTGGGTGAACCAGAAAGGATATATAGCACATGCCTAAACTTCAATATCATGTGTGATGTAAAACCTAAATCATGTTATATATCCCAGAAGTACTCAGGCATACTATGATGCCAGGACTCCAACCTGGGTGAACCAGAAAGGATATATAGCACATGCCTAAACTTCAATATAATGTGTGATGCAAAACCTAAATCATGTTATATACCTCAGAAGTACTCAGGCATACTATGATGCCAGGACTCCAACCTGGATGAACCAGAAAGGATATATAGCACTTGCCTAAACTTCAATATAATGTGTGATGCAAAACCTAAATCATGTTATATATCTCAGAAGTACTCAGGCATACTATGATGCCAGGACTCCAACCTGGATGAACCAGAAAGGATATATAGCACTTGCCTAAACTTCAATATAATGTGTGATGCAAAACCTAAATCATGTTATATACCTCAGAAGTACTCAGGCATACTATGATGCCAGGACTCCAACCTGGATGAACCAGAAAGGATATATAGCACTTGCCTAAACTTCAATATAATGTGTGATGCAAAACCTAAATCATGTTATATATCTCAGAAGTACTCAGGCATACTATGATGCCAGGACTCCAACCTGGATGAACCAGAAAGGATATATAACACTTGCCTAAACTTCAATATAATATGTGATGCAAAACCTAAATCATGTTATATATCCGAGAAGTACTCAGGCATACTATGATGCCAGGACTCCAACCTGGATGAACCAGAAAGGATATATAGCACATGCCTAAACTTCAATATCATGTGTGATGCAAAACCTAAATGATGTTATATATCCCAGAAGTACTCAGGCATACTATGATGCCAGGACTCCAACCTGGGTGAACCAGAAAGGATATATAACACTTGCCTAAACTTCAAAATAATTTGCAATGCAAAACCTAATTCATGTTATATATCCCAGAAGCATTCAGGCATACTATGAGGCCAGAACTCCAACCTGGGTGAACCAGAAAGGATATAATTTTTATAACACTTGCCTAAACTTCAATATCATGTGTGATGCAAAACCTAAATGATGTTATATATCCCAGAAGTACTCAGGCATACTATGATGCCAGGACTCCAACCTGGATGAACCAGAAAGGATATATAACACTTGCCTAAACTTCAAAATAATGTGCAATGCAAAACCTAATTCACGTTATATATCCCAGAAGCATTCAGGCATACTATGAGGCCAGAACTCCAACCTGGGTGAACCAGAAAGGATATATAACATTTGACAAAACTTCAATATACAGAAATGTGCGACGTAAAACAGAATTCATGTTATATATCCCAGAAGCAATCAGGCATACTATGATACTAGAACTCCAGCCTGGGTGAACCAGAAAGGATATACAACACTTGCCTAAACTTCTGTATAATGGGCGACGCAAAACCTAATTCATGTTATATATCCCAGAAGCACTCAGGGATACTGCAATGTCAGGACTCCAATGTGGACACCAACTTCAGAACTGGAATAACACCAGTCATGACTTGCTGCAAAGTACCTGTGGAGGCAAATGCATGAAAGAACATGAATATTGTTCCATGCCCATGTACTTAAAGTTCCATGAAGGGTTACATGTATAGTGAATACAAAATAATATATCTCTGGCAACCCCAAGGATGAAAACCAAAATATTTAATGAGATCAAATCAAAGGAAAAGAGAAAATAAAGAAAATTATATATTTTATGATTACCAATAAATTATGACCTCGAGTGCATTTTTTAATCAGATTTAATACATTATTAAAAAGAATTGCCAAGTCAAGTGTAAACTCAAAAAAGCAGATTCATGAAAAGTTCAATTTCAATTGAACAAACTGAGCCCTTATGATGAAAAAAATCATTCATAGATTAATCTGCAATAATTATCAGCACAACATCAACATATTAAATTTTTTACCTTGGTTCATCCCAACTTTGTTAGTTCAGCAACGTTTGCCAACCTTGGTCTTAGATATTTATATTTTGGATATCCTGTGAGCTCAAGATTGATCTTCAATCCATTGTAAACGTACACTGTTTGTTCAGGCTCATGATTTTCGTGATCGCTAATATCACGTGCGCTTGTTGCATCTTGTTCCAGCTGTTCCTGTTTGACGATCTTGAGCGATCGTTTAGGCTACTAATCCTGTCCACCAGTCAGACGAAGAATTGCAGAAACAACGTCGAACGACGAGGCTATTGATTCCTCTTCCTTGTGCACTACGTACACGTAGATCGAAAATCCCGCCATTTTGTGACCTTTTGTAGGCTAACGAGCTTGCAAACCTCGACACCAATGGGCTGGTTGATACAAATTTCCCCACAATAACACCATAGTTTTTGGATTAAAGAGATATCTGGCCTGTTCCTTGAATCACCTGTGCAGTGCTGTAGTTCGAATTCAATTAATTCTTCGAACACGGCACTCGAAAATCCTGGCTGTTGTCATCACATTTGTGAAATTCAACCTCACAATGCCAGAGCTTAATTTGTGAGAGTTCGAAAGCCCGGTGTCAAATCATAATTGCCGAAAAACCGCAAACCAAAGGCGATGACAGGAACTTAACCGACCTATGACGTCACTCCATAGCAACCGGACCGAACGAATATTTGAACTTCCGGTTATCTCTGGCTCGTGATGGTGAGGAAAATCAACATATTTTAGTAAAAGTGAATTTTTGTATCCAAAGGGAGACAAGCGTTTTAATAATTGACTGGTCAAACCGGTTGAAGGTGACGATAGAATCTTATATATGAAAATCGTACGTACTTTCTCCAGAGAATGCTTAGAATGCGTGACGGGTCACGCAAGCTCGCTCAGTTCACGATATCGTCATGTTGGCCCTTGTTCGTCTTGTGATATGGACTGCTAGTATTTATTGCAACAATTTCAGATTAAACTACTCTGTTATTCTGTCTAAAGAATACTCAATACTCAGAAATCCCAGATGCTCATTCATTTCACTACCATGTGCTCCTCTAATCATCCCATTCATCCACGCAATATCATGATAATTATTAGTAACAAGCACTTGTGTTGTTCTTATTGGACCAAGGTCACTGACTCTCTTTTAACTAGTGTCTCATTGATTCAAAGCCAAATAGACACAGGAATTTAGATCTTGAAAATGAAAGATCACTAGTGATACATAATTTATGTTTTGTAGCAAGGATTTGCGATGTTTCCTTCCTTGAGCCACGTACCACCTTCAGTTCTGAGCCGGGCTTAGTTAATTATAACCCTACTTTGGACATGGGAGGGGTAAATGATCGATTATTGGGATCCTTCCTCTCTCATAATGTGGCCCCTGGTTTCTTTGGGCTAGCGATAACTCTTAGAAGGATTTACATCAGAAATTTTCGATACTACTTCAGAGTTAATCATTTCCTACTCATTTGCAAGAGTTCTGATGCGTGACAGATCAGGGTACGGCCGGAATCGAACAGCTACTCAGCTGGTAGACTGTTCACAGTCCGCTATTTTTTTCCTTAATCGGCGAACGCGGTGAATCGCGAGAGAACTGGACTCCGGCGCAAAACGTGAGGCACGAAGGAGTAGGGGGCGGGGAGCAAAAAAATAGGGTCTAGGGTCCTTTTTTCTTTCACTCGCTCCCCGCCCCCACCCTCTAGCGCTTCGCTCTAAGTGTTTTTTGCTCGCGCGCTTTCCTTTGCGTTAAAAAGTAAACGTGCGGCTGTGAACAGTCTACTCAGCTGGCGTCTCTCATTGCGAAGGCTGTATTTGCAGGCTAGCTACTCATAGGACCGGCGGTATTTATATTTGCGATCTACCAATTTTAGTGTGATATAGATTTTCCTGATGATTTATTAAAATTCTTTCTTACTCACACTTAAACAAAAGGAAATATCTAAGTTTCGTTTAGCCTGCCCACTTCAAACTTTCGAATTCTTTAAGATTTCGAGAGCTAGTCATATTTTCCAAGTCAAGTCCTTCATGTCCTATTTTGGCGGTTTAACTTTTCCTTTGATCCTTTGCCGCAAATTCCTGACTTAGTGAAACTCTGGAGAACGGTTTTTTTTAGTCCTGCTAATTCTACGGCATATCGCTAAATTTCAGAATCGCTAAAGATAGCAGTACACGAGCTCGCGAACAATTGCGTGTTTTGTTTGCTTCCCGCTTGCGTGAATTTCGCCACAGGAACAGGAACATTTTTAACCCATAAACCATCTGTATGGCGGTCCTTTCAAATGACGCACTTCCTTATTCGTTATTATAAAAGAAGCCGACCAAGCTGGTCAGGATCTTCAAAATTCCAGTCCGTAGCACAGGCCGGAGATACAGGAAGCTTTATCAGCGAACTTGAAATGAAAAATGTAGGAAACTGAAACATGGCACAAGAGGCTATGCCTCGCGAATCATTGTTTAAAAGCTTCGCTTTGATTTCTGTCCGGAATGGTGGAAATGTTTGCAATGTGAGAGAAGTGTTCAACATTCAGGAGAATGGAAATAAAAATTCGTGCATGTTTGTCCTCGGATTGCTGGACGGATATAATTTTCCCAGCATCTGAAAATAGTATATTGGAAGCGTACATTTCCTGTTTACTTGTTATCCACTCTGAGCAAGGATTCGCCGGCGCCTTTGATGCACCTTGATCCGAATCACTGATCCTGATCCGGATCACCCCAAAGGAACGCACCCTGTCTTAGATCATAACACGTACATTTAAAAAAATGTTACCGGATCGTTTATCGATCGGGATCTCTGATGGTGTCCCGGGGAGGGTCTACTTTCTAGGGTACCGGGGAGTGTCGGGGCTCCTGGCCTATAGAAGGAATAATGCATTTTTATTCATAAAAAACAATATTCAATGAAAAAATTATGCGTGAGGTACTGGCCAGACCGTGAGTTGGTGTTCGAGTGTATCACTCGCTCTCTTTTTGCTTTTTATATTTACTACTACTGACATACCAATCAGCCCGGTCTGGGATTGTATGAGTGGCTATTTGAGTGACAAATTACAAAAATTACAACATCGCGCAGTCAGAGTAATTACTAAATCACCTTTTGATATGAGCTCCAACCTCCTTCTAGCGACGCTTAAGTGGTAGAAACTGTCTCTT
Source organism: Blastomussa wellsi (assembly GCA_947652115.1). NCBI lineage: Eukaryota > Metazoa > Cnidaria > Anthozoa > Scleractinia > Plerogyridae > Blastomussa > Blastomussa wellsi. The sequence continues at coordinate 31,829,560 of OX393562.1, forward strand.
CGTCGTAAAAAACAGAAAGCTTTAATTATGTATAAAACATTGATGAACTTGCCCCAGAATATCTTCAATGCCTTTTCACTCAACGCCATATTAATGATTATAACTTAAGAAATCTTGAAGGTAAACTTTCACTGCCCAAGCCAAATACTAATTACTTGAAACGAAGCTTTTGTTATAGCGGGGCTTGGTTGTGGAATAACTTGCCCCAGGATTTAAGGTATCTGAGATATTGGATTCCCACACGGCAATCATGTAAAACAGTTGTAATGATTCTCCGTGTTTAAATAAAGTTTTTACATTTACATTTACATCCACCGTCCAGCGTGTGCTGTGGGAGAACAACCTCGTTCCCAGGGTCTTTTCCCTTGCTTTGGAAAAACAGCAACAACAACAACGTTTATTGTACCCAAGAGATTTAAATCAGTTAAATTACAAAGGAAATTAAATATAAATGTAGTAATTTAACAAAAACTAAGAAAGGTGTAAAAAAAACGGGTGAACTTTTTGTCGTTCCGTAAAGTTGTCAGTTTGACAGACCGTTTCTTTTTCATTTCGCGTGTTTTTACGCACTGCAAATTGCAAAATAGCCAAATGATACAATTTTTCTATCTAAGGATCACACCGTAAACCAAAAGAAGCAAAAATGAAACCTTACTTAAGGAACGAGAACCTCGAAACACCATATCCTATCCCGCGGCACATACCTATATATAACCAGGAGCTCCTGATATAGCCCAAATATGGGAGTACCCCCACCCCACCCCCCCCCCCCCCCGGGATGACAACACCTTTTCCTAAAATCACGAAAATACCCAACCCACGCTTATCAGATATCACTCAAATAAGACTTGTGCAACCAATTTTTAGATCTTTTAAATTAGGTAAACTGATTTAAAGGAAAATTTTCATTTGTCACTATAAAACTCTTGGGGATTTCTCAGCGTTAGCTTGTAAGTTAGCTTGCTACAGCTTTTTAAAGCATATAAAAATAAATATAATCATTTTGGAATATAACTTACTAAGATAAGATTTTTTCGACAGTATATAAGGTCCTCTGAATTATCAGTTTCTTGTCAGTTTTCTGTTCAGGGTTTCAATACATTCAGTTGAGGCTATTTCCCGCTGGCATTTTTGCGACTCGCGCTCAAGGAAATGAACCTGGAAGGATGTAGAAATTATTTTGTACATAGCCGACATTTCCGTTACTAATTAAGGTCATCTGCCAAAAATGTGCATGTATAAACGTTCAGCCTGCGAACTGTAATCGGATGACAATGCTAAAAGTGCTGTTGACATAAGTTGATAAGAATGAACAGTGGGCCCAAGAGTCAATCAGTCACGTAACTGACTGAGTAATTAACTCTTACTTCATATTCATGCATTTCGCAATAGATCGTTTTCACTGTCATGCGACAAAAAATAAATGGAACGCCATTCTGTCAATGAAGTCAAGAAAAAGAGATATTATAGGAGATGGCAAAAAAAATTATGGTGGTGCCTTACCCCAAACCAAAGACATTCGCCGAAACGTTTTGTCCAAATTTACAAAGCCCGGTGTAGAGCCGCCACGTTAGTGCACCTCAGTGCACCAATATGGTGACCGGAAATTAAAATAGTGTAAACAAATCTGTAGCCTGCGTAGCAGGCGTTCCCGCCCGAGCGAAGGCGAGAGCAAACAGAGAAAAGAAGGGGGAGGGGAAAGGGAAGAGAGGGAGCCCCAATTTTGACAAATCATAACAGCTCTTCGCTTGCTTGGGAACGCTTGCTACGCAGGCTAACATATCTGGGCCAATAATAATCTGTTATGGAGAAACAAGATCGACACTCAAGTCACGCATCACCATAATTCTGAAATTCAAAATATGCTTGTTTCTAAACGAAGGATGCTATGTATTAAGCTGAAAAATTGTAAAGGGATATAAATTTAGTACATGTAACTCTTACGACTGATAAGGATAAAAACTTTGATATTTCTTTTATAGTCTTGCATTTTAGTACCCGATGATGTCACGTGAAAACGATCAATTATCAGGAATCAATGTGTTTGCTATGTCCCTTTCTCGTTGGGCGAGCAATCTTGCGTTTCCGCGATTATTTCGTACGAGAAATCTGAGAACAGCCGTCATTATCAATGTCTCCGCAAAATGTCAACGCCTCACATTGATTCTTTCAAGTCTTGAAAATAACCCAACACATTTAGATAGAATGGCAGGACATTCGGAGAATTTCGTCCCAAACGGACCATTTTCTTGTCATACCATCAATCTTGTCGACTTGTCAGAAATTGATTCGCATCCGACACTCAGTTAACCCCAAAAATTGTTATTTATCAAAATAAACATTATTTTAGCAAAATCTTGAATTATAAATTGCCAACATGTTCCCATTTACCTGGTGTGTAAAATCATACCAAAATTCCAGTTTATCTTGGATAATGCTGAAATGTCTGCAAGGTAAAAATTGTGCTGGTCATCCCTAAACGTGCACGTGTGAGACTGTCCCAGGTCGAATCGGAACGACGTCATTATCCATGGGTGTGGCTCTGGCTGTTGACACGCCGCGGAGGGGCAGAAATAAAAGACAAGCGAGTTCGGTTATCAAGCAGTTTACTAGTACCGCGCAAGCGAGTAATTCGTCGACAAGATAACGAAGCTTAATCGACTCGAATGAAGATGGCAAATTGGTGTGTGGCGTTCTTGTCTGTCTCCACGTTGCTCGCATTCTGTGGCTGTGGTGAGTGGAGCATTTTGTTTGATTAGCGAGAAATATCTGTGCGAGAAGCAGCTATTGTTGATGTTGCTTGTAGATTTTGATCTATATTTGTCACCGAACATATGTAATGCCAATATTTTGGGCCTGCTTTACTTGACCTTTGATCAAAATACAGAAATACCAGAGCGGACAACTGCGAAAATTTTATTGAATCATGTCGATAAACGGCCCGTCAAGCCTGGTAACCGAATCAAAACTTTCCTACGTTAAATATTGTAAATGGTAGGCAAATTAGTTCGGTCTTTTCTTTGAGCAATGGATTGCTCAAACGCTTTGATTTCAGCGTGATTGTGATTGATTTTTAGATGATCATTGTTTTTTGACTACACACTCGGTTAATTTAGACATACTTCAAAAAAGGAAGACCAGTCACTATTATAAACCATTTGAAGTTTTAGACAAGCGGTTAAACAGGCGAATATTTAAATAGAACAAGCCACAGTACATGGAATTTCGAATGAAATACGGCGTGACACAAACATTCCAGCTGGCGGCCCGTGCAATTTTGAGAGGCGAAGGGGACAAATAATTAAAAATAAATCCGGTAATTATATTCAAAAATAATTATTTACAGGGTTTTAAATTGGGCAAAACAGAACTACAGCTTTCTGACAGTCAAGCCTATACCACGCAATGTTTGATGCGCGTTCTTCCTGCCTGCTTCATCATGTTGAGGATTTCCTGCTTAAAACATCCATGTGTGTGGAACAGCTTTATCTTTATTTTCTTTAGAAAGTAAATCCTTTTTAAACGAGAATTTCGATGGTCAATTACTGAAGGCTAAATACAGAAATTATTGTGAAGTTCAGGTATGGGAAAAGAAAGACAATTAACCGGCTGAAACCTTGTCTGTAAAACAAAGTCTTGGTGATAATCCAGGAGAAGGAAAAACAAGCTAAAATAGTCAGCATGCTGGGCTCGCCACCCTTGCTCGTTGATAGTCGTTTTCGCCGTTTTCCCAGATTTACAACAAAGCTTTTCCATAGCAAATAAGCATACAATGTTCGATCTAGTCCGGATGGATAGTTTAATTTCCAAAACGTTAACGAATCGGTATCGAACTGGTCGATGTAACATGAATCCTCTCAGTTATGCCAAATTTTGTGAGCTGCAGCACGAAATAAATGTATATCTGACGTAGTAAATCGAATTGTAGCCTGGGGGACAAAGGAAGCATTTGGTAGCAAAATTTGACGGGAATAAGTGAATTAACGCAGTGGTATTGATTGGGTGTCTACAAAACGAAGACTGAAGATCGAAGATCGAACACTGATCGAAGACTCGAAGACCGAAGACCAAAAGACGAAGATCTTAATTTTTTATACAAACTGATGCGAAATCAACGAGGTCTTCGTTTTGTAAAAAGGACCGCGTAAATCTATAAAACGAAGACCTCCGCTTAAACGCTTTTTCAGACGCCAACTAATGCGAAATCAACGAGGTCTTCGTTTTGTAGAAAAGACCGCGTGAATCTATAAAGCGAAGACCTCCGCTTAAACGCTTTGTCAGACGCCAACTGATGCGAAATAATTTTCAACAAGGTCTTCGTTTTCTAGAAAGACCGCGTGAATGTATAAAGCGAAGACCCTCGCTAAAACGCTTTGTCAGACGCCAACTGATGCGAAATAATTTTCAACGAGGTCTTCGTTTTCTAGAAAAGACCGCGTGAAGACTGTGGCTGCCCCCGAACGTTGCACTTGTGGCATCCGAAGGAGTTTCGACGAAAAGAAGACCGTTATTATTCGCAAGAACAACACTTTATTCTTGAGGTGACAACTTAGTGCGCCTCTACATAAACGGACTGTCATAGGATTGCACTAAGTCTTGTGATTGAACGAAAAATTGCGGCAAAACAGGCAAGGACAAGCGGTTACTAAGCAGCATGAGCAGTCACCAAGCACATTGGTGACATCCGCTCAGCTTACTAAATTTACTACTGTATCGCTGTACAAAGACCTCGCTGATTTCGCATCAGTTTGACAAAGCGTTTAAGCGAGGGTCTTCGCTTTATATATTCATGCGGTCCTTTCTACCAAACGAAGACCTCGTTGATTTCGCATCAGTTGGCGTCTGACAAAGCGTTTAAGCGATGGTCTTCGTTTTGTAGGTTCACCCGGTCCTTTCTACAAAACGAAGACCTCGTTGATTTCGCATCAGTTGACGTCTGAAAAAGCTTTTAAGCGGAGGTCTTCGTTTTATAGATTTACGCGGTTCTTTCTACAAAACGAAGACCTCGTTGATTTCGCATTAGTTTGTATAAAAAATTAAGATCTTCGTGTTTTGGTCTTCGGTCTTTGGTCTTCGGTCTTCGATCTTCGGTCTTCGATCTTCGATCTTCGGTCTTCGATCTTCGATCTTCGGTCTTCGATCTTCGGTCTTCGTTTTGTAGACACCCACCATTTTAGTATATTCTCAGCTCCGACTATTGCATTTCTAGCTTTTTGATTGGCTAAAAAACTCCGACTATGAGCCAATAGTCGGAGTTTTACGTCATATGGAAAATAGTGCGCCAAGGTTTTAACTTCAGCCCTCTATAATGGCCGACACTGGCAGGTTTCAGGAGCTGTCTCCCACAAAAATTCAAGAGATATGGTTTGAGAATTTACTAAAACAATTATTCCATTCGCCCTTGTTGGATATGAAGTGATTATAACCAACTCGCGCTACGCGCTCGTTGGTTATTTATCACTTCATATCCAACGCGGGCTCATGGAATAATTGTTGTATATTCTCACAAAGCTGTGTGTGCGCTAGACGGTTCAGGTCACTCGTGTCACGCACTCTGTGCGTGCGCAGTCTGCCACACGCAAGGACGTTTTCCCGGGGCGGGCAATCGATAGAAATTAGCTAAAAATATCAATAATCGATAAAAGAGTTTGTTGTGAGTAATCGATAATTGTCGATTTTTCAATTATCTTTATTGATTTTGTCGATAAAAATCGATTTTATCGAAAGACATGTCATCTAAAATAATCATGCGAGGGAAATATTTGTCAAATTGTCCCAACAAAGTTGAAACATACTAACCAGTTTTGAACTACATTTCAACAATGGAACGTTAAGGTTTATTCTTGGTTTTCATGTGACGTCATAAAATTTTAAAAACAAAATTCGCTGGGCCTGCGTAATTTTCATTGTCACCACGTGAAAGAAATCCTAAAAATACACATTCACAAGTTTTCAGCTAGATAGTGTCCTTTGTTTGAAATACAGCATGTTGAATTTTCGAAATTCTCGCCCAACCTGACCTCACGATGGCACCGTGGCAAAGCTGTCGTGCTCTAAGAAAAGGTCTTTAAGAAAAAGGTTTTGCAGTTTAAACAGTTCAAGTATCAGGAAATATGTGTATGTGCATTTACACTAGATCGTGAGGAATGAGTAGTCGCTTTTATGGCAAAAGTCAGTGCCAGATATTTTCTTTGATTTCCGGGCGCGAAAGCTGGGCACCAACATGGAGTTTCCATACTGAGCTCTATAAATTTGCGAGAAATGCTTCGGCAAATAACTCACGAATGGTGTGCCGCACAGACCTGAGACTTGGAGATGTTGTTTACCAATTAATATTTTATAACATTTGAATTTATCAGATTTTTTGATGGCGTGACAGTGAAAACCACCTATAAAAAGAAATAAAATCCATCACTCAGGCACATGCATGCTCATTGCATTCTATAAAGCGGCCGAAGTAGACTCAGTATTGTGGAGCGTTTCCTGTATGGATTACATGAGCAAAACTGTAGCTAATATAAACAAGCCGGTTTGTAAATCGCCTCCCTTTGGGCTTCGTCACGCGTTCCTTCCCCACGGCGTCTGCTGAATCGACAGTCCTCTTCCGTTCACAAGCCGTTTAATCAGTATTGACTCATTGCATGGCAGCTATCCTATCTCATGATGCGAATCGTTTTCCAAAAACTGGAAAGTTACCTCTGATTGGTTCGTAGCCGTGAACAGAAGTGTGCGTTCGATTCATCAGACGTCCGTGGGGAAGGAACTCGTGACGAAGCCCAAAGGACGTCTGCGTGGGAGACTAGTTTGTAAAGAGAAGGGTAGTACACACCCCATGATAGCAACTGGAACTATTACCGCTGACCATAAACGAGCCACGTGAAAACAGGAGGGCATAAATTTCTTTCAGGTTTCATTGTATTCATCTTTGTCAGGTGGAAAAGAAGGTAACGGAAACCAGTAGAATCCCTTAGGCCACGTCACAATTTGTGCAGTTTGAAAAACTTTAGCCTAAGTTTTTCAAATCCGTCATTCGTAATCCGTCTCAATCTTTTCCATCCTTAGCCATCCTTGTTCCTTTTTGGTTTAGAATCACCTCTTTCATGCTTTTCTGCCTTAGTAAATTATTAGTTTCAGGTTTCCTACTTTTTAAGGGCAATTTCGTTCGTGGGAAAAAAATGTCTCAAAATATCCTGACGTAGCTCCTTTAAAATTGTTAGTTGTATCC
>OX393562.1:31844284-31849284 GCA_947652115.1 Blastomussa wellsi
TCAAACGCGACAAAAACATAGGTAACATTTTAGTCAGAAGTGCATTCCAAACTAGTGATCAACCCGGAACTTTTAAATGCGCTCGCCCACGATGCAAAACATGCCCTTTCATTCACAACGTTGACAAAATATCGGGACCCAAGCGATCTATCAAAATCACTGATCATTTCACCTGTACCTCAGCCAATGCCATCTACTGCACAACTTGCACATACATCGGCAAAACAGGGAGACGACTTGGGGACCGATTCCGAGAACACCTTCGTGACGTAGAGAAAGACGACAAAAATGCATCGAAACCGGTCGCGAGACACTTCAATCTGCCAAATCATTCTAAGCAACATATGGCAGTCTGCGGCCTTTCCCTTCACCAAGGAAACACGGAAAGCCGTACAACTCTTTCTTTTTCAAATCGGCACTCTTAATCCTCACGGTATCAACGAACGCTTTTCATTCAACTAATTTATTCCGTTGTTTTCACGTTACCAGGCACCAGCCAATAGCGAAGCTCCATCTTTCTGTATATAAACGACACACGACGCACAATTCCTTGATTCGCTCCGACGAAGGGCTAACGCTCGAAACGTCAGCTCTTGAATCTCTTTACGGTGGCCAATTGACATTATCAACCCAGTTGATAAAACCAAATTATATTAGGGGCGACTTTACGCGACTAAAGGTCCCAGAGTAGGCCTTTTATTTACATGAGCAGAGGAAGAAAGCCGCCTAAGCGAAGTTTCCCCCATGCCGCTAGAAAACCTCTGGTACCCATGGTAAAGCGGTTACGTCACGCTGACCGAATTTTCTGTTTCAAACAAACTCCCATGAAACAAAATGGTGGTGCTGACAATTTCTCCTATGATGTCTTTCTTCGAAAACGTTAACAAATCTGTTTCTAGGGGCGAAAATTATTTCAAGTCACACTATGTGGAAAGTTTGAGTTTCAGTGAAGGTGTCTTGGAGGGACAGGTTCGCGCTAGAAATAATTTGTAAATAGTGCAAAATAAAACACCTAAACCTAAACCTAGCGTGAAGAAAAAAGTGTATAATGTCACGATAACGGAAGTACGGTAAAATGTCTGAAGGCGGTGGCAAACGAGGACACATTGTTGCTCATGATGATTTCTTGTGTACAAAATGTTTCTGAATAAAATCAGAAACATTTTATGTCTCGGACACAAAATTTGTGTCTGCATTACCGCAACAATACAGATTTTCGCAAAATAACCATAAAAGGAAACTGCCTAGTGCCTAAGGACTAGATTACGGTATTCCGGATCGCAAGTGTTGTGACATCCCGGATTCCAGGAATTTCAGACTTTATCCACTGGATTTTTCTTCAAACGCAGATTCATTCGGCTATTAATTTCATATATTCTAGAGGTTCTCAATGGGTTAACCGATAGGCATCAAGGCATCTTAGTTTCACTGTCGTAAATGGAATGATTTCCACATCCTCTGCGGCCTGAAATTTCGCAATCAAGGGAATGCCTTTTATTTTTCCCCTCGTTATATACCACTCACATCAACTGACTTCCGTTGTGCATGTTTTATGTGTTTTACTTGCAGAGTTAGTTGGACAATCAGCTAACAATGGGTTTCAATGCTGAAACAGAATCAATATATTTCTACGAACCAGAGAAAATGGATATACTCTTTCTTTTTTAATAAGAATATATCATATAAGAATATCGAGGCTGAAATTTGTGAAATTTTAAGAATATTTTGAATAAACCCAAGGCTGAGATTTTGGAAAGAATATAATTTTGTGTTGAAAATGTGCAAATACAATATAATTGTCTTTCTCTAAACGGAAAAACTAGCCAATTAAACGATAAAAACCTACACTATAGCCATTGGTCAATTCAAGGGACCGGTCGATGAATGGTACTGTAATACATATTTAAGGTATGCAGCACAAAAGACATGAACTAAACTGTAAATTCTTAATCTAAGAATATTCAAAAGCATATTTTTATCCTAAAATCGGCAGAAAAATAAGAATATTCACCCTGGGCCGGAAAAACAATATTCTTATAAAAAGAGTGTAATGTGAAAGGCAGGCAGTCATAACTGAAGACCCTTTATAATTACAATTAGCATGTAATAGGCATAAGTTGATTCTTAATTCATGCTTACCACTAATCGGGGAGCGGAGAGATCCAAAGGCCCGAGCAAAATCTTTGGAAAACTGCGTACCAAAGCTTGAAGAGAACCCACAAACTACATTAACATTTACGCATTGCGTGCCTATTTGACTGCACCAAAAGCACCCTTCAGAAAAAGGGAAAATAATGAAGTGACTAGAGTGTTGAAATATTTATTAGATTTTCGTTATCCCAACAGTAATTTCGTGGTCTTGGGAAACTTGTAAACATTATTGATTTTCAAAACCAGGACTGCTAAAATTATAGGCAGAAAATAACTTCACTTGTTAAATCGTCACATTTCATTTTAGCCCTCAGATAAGACAATACCATTACAATTAATGCTAGAGGATAAATAAAAGGAAGTTTTAATTTTACATTTTACAGGAAACCTAGCTAAAAACTCTATTTTTTAACAAAGTAATGCGTGTGGAATCTTTTTGAAAAGTTGAAGGATTTACTGTGTACCAACAAACATTAAAATCATGAAATATGCAGTGCTGGGGACAAAATGTAACCCACCAAATACACCCCAGAGGAAAAATATAAATACAATGGATTACAGCAAGGAAACCGCAACCATACTTCAAATGAAAATCGTATTTTTGAACCTTATCTTGTGGAAAATGTTTCGTGGCACGTTCCTTGATGAAGACCACAATTTATTTAAACGGTCTATTTTCTTCAGGAAGTATCCTCGAGTTCTTTAGATCAAAAATATATATATTAATCGTAGAAGATTCACGAAATTAAAAACTGAAACGCATTAAATTTTCATTGAGTCCCAGCTAAGAAAATGTATTTTTTTAACTCTACAGCCGGATAAGTCGGATTATCGAGTTAAGGACGCCTAGAAAAGCATTTGTTCTTTACACATTTAAACCGACAAAGTCGACAAATCACCCATTTATATACGAGTGAACTCGGGCAAAAGTAAGGTATCGCTTTTTAAAGATTCACACAAAAAGAAAATAGCGATTTTCATGATGACTGTTCCAAGACGCATAGCGAGGCGCCACTTACATTAAACTCAACGGGTCATTCATCAAGTTTATGGAGGTGAGTACTGCATGACTGCGAGTGAGCTTCTCTTGGAAAAATATACTTCGCTTCATACAGAAAACATCACAGACTTCGAGTGATAATATGTTATTGTCATAAAAGATTCTGCCTGTTGCTTTTTTTATTTCAGGTCGGTTATGAAAAGGAAAAATGAATGTTCAGCTTCTAGTTCTTGCTGTGTTCACCACAGGTGAGTGAAGCGTAACGTTTTAGCCGTTGTAATTCGATTTATTGCTTTTCTTCTGTTAGCATTAACGCTCTGCTGGTCTAGCTATACACTCTTTTTTTATAAGAATATTGTTTTTCCGGCCCAGTCTGAATATTCCTATTTTTCTGCCGATTTTAAGCTAACAATATTGTTATAAATATTCTTAGATTAAGAATTTACAGTTTAGTTCATGTCTTTTGTGCTGCATACCTTACATATGTATTACAGTACCAATCATCGATCGGTCCCTAGCATAGACCAATGGCTATAGTGTAGGTTTTTATCGTTTTATTGGCTAGTTTTTCCGTTTAGAGAAAGAAAATTGTATTGTATTTGCACATTTTCAACTCAAAATTATATTCTTTTCAAAATCTCAGCCTTGGGTTTATTCTTAAAATATTCTCAAAGTTTCACAAATTAAATTTCAGCCTCGATATTCTTATAAAATATATTCTTATAAAAAAAGAGTGTATTATTATGACTAAGTAAAAATAACTTGATCGATTTTTTTCGAGAAAAATCGTTTCTACAGAGGTTATTTTCCTTTTACTCGATTCTCTTTTGTTTATTTCTTGTAGAAATTATTCCCTTTCTTTTTTCCTTTCCGAAAGGAGGCTGTTAGTGAAATGGGGTGATTTTTCTTCCCATACTTTTCCTCTCGCGCTTAAATTGTTTTCTTTCCGGTGGTCAACACGTTTTCGCAGTCCTCTCAAAACAGCTGCGTGTGCAACGTCATTTTTTATCGTCCACGATCATCTGGTCTGCGCATGCAAGGGATCGAGACCTCTCGCCGCCCCCAACACTATAACTCAGCTATTCACGGGCTCATTGTCAAATCTGACGAATCTGATTGGCTGAAAATTAAAGGACGAGTACTCTGCGCATGGTCACTTTTTGGGGCGGCAAGAGATCCCTGGCGCAGACCAGAAGGATCGTGGACTCTGGGGACGAGAATGACAAGTTCCATGTCCCAGTGGGGAGAAGAGGATAAGGAAGTTCCGTGTAAACGTACCGAAAGCGATTTAAACCTTTCCTGTCCTTTTTTAAGAGAAAATCTTCCATAAACTTTCAACCATGCATGCCTCGCTTTCACAAACCATTGCCAAGTGCGGGACTGCTTTTAAACGTTGGTAAAACGGATATTTGGATACATATATTCGAAATTATAAAGAGACAATAGTGTCGATTATAAGACACTGCTAAGGGAATGCGTTCTCTTTTTTCGTAATTTCAGTAAAACAGACGGATATGCTACAACTAAAAGCAGTGATCCAAATTTGACAATTTCAGTTAACTATTTTAAACTTAATTATGTTTTTTCTTTTGGTGTTTGATAGGCACGATCAGAAGAATAAGATCATTAGAATGCTATAAATGCAATGGAAGCTGGTCTGCGACAATGTGCCTCAGAAGTTCCTGGATTGAAAACTGTCCTTATCAGCCCAAGTCTGTCTGTATGAGTATTGATGCCTCAGTGACAAGCTTACAAGGAGAGAAATCGATGCTGTTTGTAAGGTATATGCTGCATGGGTTATTAAAAGGGTTATAACTTTCCGTACGTTTCTTTGTCGTTCTCTGGAAAA